>RYFJ01002799.1:0-250749 GCA_003991445.1 Oryza meyeriana var. granulata | reverse complement strand
AAACATGAGTATAGTTGTGTATATTGGAGGTGGGGGATGCTATTGTGGTTCGAGTCCTCTGGCGGTACGTAGTGTTCATGTTTGGTCGCCACCATCAAGTGTTGACGGGCAATGACGGGAGGACTGGCAAGCATATCCTTATTGATATCTCTTTTGTACACTTCTCGGCATTTTTGGATTTGTATGTGAGGGGTTTAAAGGTTATGGCAAGGTCTGCGATGAGGATGATGGTTACTGCATTTATTCGGGTTTTATTCGAACCCCATCCTCTTAGAAGTTCGCGTTGCCGTTAATGTTACTCTCATAAGCATTCCAGGTGCCCACCAATGCCCTGTTGCCCGACTAACCGTGTTCTGAGGGCACCAGAGGACAGATGGGAGTTCTTGTTATCCCACCGGCCCGCGATGTTGTAGGTCTTGGTCAGAATATCCTGGCCTTGATCCTTGTAAGACCATACCGTTGGCTTCGTTCGAACTGCCCGTTGCTCCGCGGTGTGCCTAGATGGATGCAGATCTTTTTGATGCCGAAATCTTCGTAGGAAGTCTTGGAATACGCCGCCTGAACTTTAGTACGCGTTGTCGGCTGATGATGCGTTAGGCCCGACCGGTATAGTATACTCATGATGAAGTCCTTTTTGCTCGTGCCACTGTATTGGTTGCAACGGTTTACCTCAATCCACTTGGTGATTATCCACTGCGACGAATAGATGTGTAAACCCTCCTGGCCGCTTTCTTGAACGGCCGTGACCATGTCAGCCCCCATACTGTGAATGGCAAGAAATAGGATAGTTTGATTCCTTAGGCTGGGAGATTTGTTTTCGTGCGTAGAATGCAACCCTCGCACTTGCGACAATGTCTTTTGCGTTCTGTTACTGCTGTGGGCCAGGAAAAAATCCTTGCCGGTAAGCCTTTCTGACTAACTTCCTGGATGCGGCATGGTTGCACATATGCCTGAGTGAATCGACTGCAGGATCTACTTGCCCTCCTCGGTGGGACGCAACGCATGAGACACCGATTGTGCTCCTTCGGTACAGGTGCTTCTCCAACTAGTAGGAAGCTTTTGCTTCAACGCTTGATCTGCTCGGCTTGATGACGATCTTTGGCAGTTCATCGTCCAGGAGAAATTTGACAACAGGAGTCCGCCAAATCTTGACAATGTGTGCAGCACTTCATCTGTAGCCAGGGTAGGTTCGCCTCCCGACTGCTCTGGTGCCGGTTTTCTTCTTGGCTGATGGCTCCATGAGTTGCTCGGACAAAGATTCCAGTTCGGAACAGCTTCTTGCTTGGATCCCATATTGGCCAGCTCGTCTACCGCGTCGTTGTATTGATGCAGGACATGTGTTATCTCCAGCCCATCGAACTTGTTTTCCAGCTTGCGAACCTCCTGACAGTATGCCGCCATGGTGTCATCGAGACAAGTCCAGTCTTTCATGACTTGGTTTACACGAGTTGGGAATCCGTCGCGCACAACCAGTCGACGTATGCAGAGTTATAGCGATGGGAGCCCGTGGATAAGTGCCTCGTACTCAGCGACGTTGGGTGAGGCCGGAAGTGGATTTGGAGAACATTCTTTAGTTTGTTCGCCAGTGGGACGTCAATATGACTCCCAGCCTCGGTGCCGCGATCCGTAGGGAACCGTCAAGTACATTGTCCAGGAATACTCTTAGCTTGCTGTTGATGTAGGCAGTTGAACTTCTGTCCACTCGGCCACGAAGTCGGCTAGAGCTTGTGATTTAATTGCTGTCCGTGGCTGAAAGGTGATATCGAACGCCATCAACTCGAGTGCCCATTTAGCGATTCAGCCGGTGGCCTCACGATTATGAAGGACATCCCCGAGTGGAAATGCTGTGACCACCGTGACTTGATGTGCTTGGAAATAATGCACCAGCTTCCGGACTGTGATAAGTAGGCCATATAGCAGCTTCTGGACCTACGGGTATGTCGTCTTCGAGTCGGCAAGCACCTCACTGACAAAGTACACTGGCCGTTGTATTTTCTGGATGTGACCCTGTTCGGATCGCTCGACCACCAGCACCGTGCTAACTACCTGAGTAGTTGCCGCCAGATATAGCATTAGTGGTTCTTGGGGCATAGGTGACGCCAACACGGGGATTGATGTGAGAAATTGTTTGAAGTCTTCGAAGGCTTGTTGGGTGTCCGGAGTCCATTGGAAATTGTCCGCCTTTTTGAGTAGCTTGAAGAAGGGCATACCCCGTTCGCCCAGTCGGGAAATAAACCGGCTGAGTGCCGCCATGCAGCCTGTCAGCTTCTGGACGTCTTTGAGGTTAGTCAGGGGTGCCATGTTCCTGATGGCGTTGACTTTCTCCGGGTTGGCCTCAATGCCGCGATGCGAGATGATGAAGCCAAGTAACTTGCTAGGTGGCACACCGAAGGCGCACTTTTCCAGGTTCAGCTTCATCTTGAATCTTCTAAGATTCTGGAAGGTTTCTTCCAGGTCAGCGATGAGGTCTTCTTTGGACTTGGTCTTGATCACCACGTCATCGACATAGGCTTCCATGTTGCACCCGATCTGAGTGTGTAGACACCGCTAAATTGCCCGTTGATAGGTTGCTCCAGCGTTTTTCAAACCGAACAGCATTGTGATGTAGCAGTACGCTCCAAACGACGTGATGAAAGATGTCTTTAAACAGTCTTCCTCCCTCAGGCTGATTGATGGCTACCGAGTAGCAGTCGGGAAAGCTGAGTAGGTCGCACCCGGTCGTGGAGTCTACCACCTGATCTATCCTGGGAAGACCAAATGGGGTCCTTGGGGCACCCTTGTGAGATCGGGTGTAGTCGACGCACATCCGCGATTTATCGTTTTTCTTCCGGACCAGAACTGGGTTAGCCAGCCAATCCGGGTGATAGACCTCCTTGATGAACCCGGCTGCGAGGAGCTTGGTAATCTCCTCCCGAATAGCATCCTTGCAGTCTTGAGCGAAGCACCGTAGCCGTTGCTTGACTAGCTTGGCGTCTGCCTTCACATTTAGGGCGTGCTCGATCACCTCCCTTGGTATGCCCGGCATGTCGGACGGTTTCCATGCGAAGATATCTTTATTGGCTTGTAGGAAGAAGACGAGCGTGTCTTCCTATTTGGGGTCGAGTCCGGTCCTGACTAGAGCAGTCTTGGAGGGGTCGGAAGGGTCCAGGGGGATCTTCTTCGTGTCAGAGTCCACTGAAATTCCTGACTTCGCTGCCTTTTTCGCCGGAACTTGATCTTGCTCGACTTTAGTTGTGATGGCTTGCCGAATGCTATCGCGCCCGATTGCCGCCTCTTGTGATTGAGCCAGCTCGCAGCTCTCCTTGTCACAGGTGAAGGCTTGCTTGATGTCGCTGTGGAGGGAGAGGACTCCTGCTGGCCTAGGCATCTTGAGCACCATATATGTGTAGTATGGTATCGCCATGAATTTGGCGAGTGCCGGTCATCCGAGTATTGCGTGGTACGCGGTCTCGAAGTCGGCAACCTCGAAGTAGACATTTTCCGTGCGAAAGTTATCCCGCGTGCTGAAGGTTACTGGCAATGTGATCTGCCCGAGTGGAGTTGATGACAGGCCGGGAATTATCCTGTGGAAGGGCACAGTCCTCGGCCGTAGTTCTGAACGAGGGATCTTCATCTCGTCCAAAGTCTTGGCGAATAAGATGTTGAGCACGCTACCTCCGTCGATGAGGGTTTTCTTCAGCCTGATGTTTCTGACGACCGGGTCCAGGATGAGTGGATAACGTCCCGGGTGAGAAACCCGATCTAGGTGATCTGCGTGATTGAAGGTAATGGCCATCTCTGACTAGCACAGGTACTGGGGGTGTCCGTCGTAGAGACCGTGTTGATGTCACGCGCTGATAGCTTATGTTTGCGCTTGGACTCGTACGCAAATGGCCCCCCAAAGATGTGATTGAGCTCGGCTTGAGGATCTTGAAAATCATCGGCCGGACCCGAGTCTGGCTTGTCTTTATCCTTGTCGGCACCAGACGATGAAGCCTGCACGGAGGCAAACTTCTTGAGCATGTAGCAGTCTTTGGTCATGTGCTTGCCCTTGGGGTGGAAGGGGCATGGCCCGCTCATGACTTTCTGGTAGTCGTTGTTCCTCTGGGGCCGCGACTGAGTACGCTCCATGTTGGCCACCTCGTTGTCCGACTTCCGCTTGCGGTTGCCAGACTTGCTTTGAGGCGGCTCGTTGTCGGCTTTCGCCTTTTGGTCCTTCTGTCGGGACTCCTTTTTCTCGTCGAGGGACTCTGTGACCGCTTCAGCCGAGTCAGCGTATTTGTTGGCCATGTCGAACAGAACCTGGACAGATGGCGATGGTTTTCGAGTGAACTTCACGATGAACAGGGCGTCCTTTACTCCCTTGTGGAAGGCGGTGATGACGGCCTCGTCTTTGATCATTGGGATCTTGTTGTGCTTCTCGGAGAATCTCTTTATGAAATCTCGTAGAGACTCGTTCTTCTTCTGTGTAGTTGATACAAATCATGCTCAAAAGATGGCCTCTCGTAGGTTCCCTGAAAATTGGCGATGAACCGATCCCTGAGTTCTCCCTAGGAACTGATCGACCGCAGCGGGAGCCCTGTTAGCCATGTCCTGGCCGAGTCGGCTAGCGCGACTGGGAGGTAGTTAGCCATGGCTTTGTTGTCGCCCCCAGTAGCTCGGACTGCTAGGGTATATACGGTGAGCTAGGACTCGGGATTTGTCTTGCCGTCATACTTTTCAATCCCAGTGGGCTTAAAGCCAGTCGGCCAATGGACGTCCTGTAGCTCCCGAGTGAAAGCTGAAATGCCTTCGTCGTCATGAGGGCTCGGGCTCCGACCATGGTGGTTAAACCACTCGTGATGAAGACCGAAGCGCTCGTTTTCATCCTCCAGTCAGCGGCGCTCGTCTTCGTGTCGCTCATGGCACCGGGCGTTGATGGTATGGCGAAGGTCGTGTTGCAGGCGCTCTCAGAGTGGCCCATGGCCTCCGCACGGAGGTCTTGATTGGGCCGGCGGTCATGCTGGTGACGGCGCTGGTTGTCGTTATTAGTATTGCCGAGTGACATTTGCCTGGACTCCTCGCGTGGCCGACTAGAGCCAGTCGCCCGACGCCGTGCTGAAGTTGATGAGCCGGCTGCTGGAGATCCCGACCGATTAGTCGGCACCACGGTGTCGCCCGACTGCTGTTCTTGTTGTTGGCAGGCGGTGGCCGTGATCATCGCCTTGATCTTGGCGATAGTTGGGGTGGCCTGGTGGTCAGGCCCGAGCTGGAGCGTGTCCAACAAAGTTGCAGCGGCCACAACATTCTGTTGCAGCGTGACGAAAATGTCGTGATCGCCGACTTTAGTTTGGAGAATCTGCTGCTGGGCTGCTTGCCCAGCTCTGGGCAGCCCGTCGTTGCGAGCCTCACGATCAGCTTCCTCCTGCTGTTGCAGTCAGCGCGCCTCCACCTGTTGCTCTTCTTGTAGTCAGTGCACATGAAGATTTCGTGGGGGAGAAAAAGACTCGCTAGACTGGACTCCAAACTAGTGTTCAAACCATTATCCGACTTAGAGTCGGACTCCGAGTAATTTATCGGAGTGAGAACGACCCCGACCTCTCTAGATCCAATCTGAAATGGCACTTGGCCGTGTCCAAACTGAATCGCAGGAGATAGGGTCTGTTGCGCAGGATGTAAATCTGCAGCGTCGCCGAATCTGTTCGGGAGATTGACGATCTCTTCCCTTCTCGGCCCAACCCGAGCTGGCTCAAGGCCTAGCGCAAGTTGGACGCCGAAGGAGAGAGTTGTCCCGATGCTTGGCGATGTGAAGGACTACCGCAATAAGTCGTTGAAGGAGATCGCAGCGTCCTGTGGGCCGACTGGCGCTATGTCGGCTGGTTCTTCGGTCGGCTGGATTGGATCTGTTCCGGCCAAGGTAAGGTTGCCAATCTGGTTGGCAATGAAATCGAGGCTTCCGAAGGAAATCGTGTCTCCGGGGGAGAACTTGCTGCCGTCGACTCCGTTTGTCAAATCCATCGAATTTGCTGATGAAGAATTCGCCGGAGCCCCTACCTGGCGCGCCAACTATCGATGCTTTGCACCGGCAATAAAACTATAGGGCTACTCGGTGAGGGGAAACTCGGTGGATTGCAGAGGAACACAGAGAGGTTTTATACTGGTTCAGGCCCTCGATGTGAGGTAATACCCTACGTCCAGTTGAGGTGTTATTCCTTTGAGGTGTTTGGTGATCAATGATCTTGCCTTGTTGTTCTCCGCCCTCAAGGGGCGCCCTGCCTCCCTTTATATACTAGGGGACAGGGGTACATGATAAGGATCCCAGCCAGATACGGCCAAGGGATTTCCTTTAGAGATAAAAACTTATTCGACTAAGACTCTGTTTTCCTTATCGTACAAGGTAAGGCCAGCCGGGTGCTATCTTATCTCTAATTACATGATTCGGCCCATCCTCTATCCGAGTGGCCCATATGTTGAGGTACCCGGGGCCCATGGCTTCCACAGAGCGAAACACACTTTTGGAATGGGAAAAAGCCCTGAAAACCCTGCGACGCGGCTGGCCGGCAGAACCTATGCAAGGTACTGCGCCCAGGTGCCGTGGCTCTCTAGGGGCTGCAGATAATGAGCAAAAACCAGTTTTGGAACGGGAAAATGACCTCAAAACCCTGCGACGCGGCCGGCCGGCTGAACCGACCCGAGGCACCGTTCCCGGGTGCCGTGGCTCTGGGGCGGCTGCAGATAATGAGCGAAACCCACTTTTGGAACGAGAAAATGCCATCAAAACCATGCGACGTGGCCGGCCCACTGAACCGACCCAAGGTACCGTTCTCGAGTGCCATGGCTCTCGGGGGGCTGCGGATAACGAGTGAAACCCACCTTTGGAACGGGAAAATGCACTGAAGACCCTGTGATGTGGCCGGTTGGCTAAATGACCATGGCACTGCGACTGAGGCTACCGAGGCGACCGGGGGGATAAATGCGTGCGAAACGCCCATTTGAAATGAGAAATAGCCCTCAAAACGGTCTATTCAGCCGCCCCCGTCCTGCCCAACCATGGCCCGAGGGTGTGTGCCTCCGCCCCCTAATATATATTAGGGTTTATGCCCCCTCCAAATCCCATGCGCCCAGCCCTTCACAACTCACACACCCTTTTTTTGGCCCCTCAGCCGGGCACGTGGGTGTCAAGGCCATCCTGAGAGTTGTATCGTTATTTGCAGCTCGCCACATCAACGCTAACTATTGGAGTAGTGGGGTCTCGAACAAAACCAAATAAATATTGTAACCACCACACCTCAAAGCAGACTTCACATCGTGAACCACAATTACATTGCAAACTCATGGTGCCAAACCCGAAATATATGAGATACTCAACATAATAGCCTCCACCAGTCCGCCCCAAGATTTGCCTGTCAAACCGCATGATGGTGGCGACCAAGAGACTACATATCACAAAGGACTCGATCTACATCGGCTATTAAGTAAATATCTCAATTATTTCAAGCTCATACTTGTGCTTGACTAGCTCCTAGGAAAAGTGCTACTCTCACACGTTCATCTCAAACAATGGTATACAACAATAGGGTATATAAATAAATAACTAAATCTACAAATCAGAGTTTACATAGGCCGACCAGCCAAATAATGCAGTTCCACGGAAACTTATCTACCCATACCCACAAGCAACCGACTAGGGGTTGGCCCCTAATAGAACCATTCCTAAAGAAGCAAGGATTCCCACGGCACTCATCCTATCAATTCTTCACCTGCAACAAGGTCTAAAGCACAACATAGAAATAAAGCAATAGTCAGTACATTACCAAAATAATATACTGCAAGGTCAATCCTAAAACACTACATGCATGTTCTATCTCAAGGAAAGGCTATCTGTAGGTTCAGTTTTGCGTAAAGCAAATTTTAGTTCACAATCATTTGCAACGGTATTTAATAAAACATTAGAAACATGTATAATGAGTAAGGAAGTGATCAACATAATAATTTTCCTACTTGCTGCCCTTCGCGGCAACAAGCCACCATAACATCAATATTTTACTGCTTGCTGCCCACCACGGCAACAAGCCACCATAAGCATTGTAATAAGCATAATAATCATCATAAATTATCAATCCACATCCCAATTTCATAAGGCACAAAACTATACTCATGACACATCACTATGTCGCTCATGACCGCGAGCACGGCTAATCAATTAGTTTTGACTCTACAGAGTTTGTACAGCTTTACCCACATGATGTGAATTCTCTAGTTTGTCTTGTGCTGGCCAGAGCATTACCACACTCTGCATGTTGAGTGTGGTCTAGAGGTCACAACGTAGCCTTTACATTGTTCAATGCCTAGCCTTGCACCAGCAATGGCAAGCGGGTATCCACACCGAGGGGATACCTCGATGTCGCTAGGTGGCGGGCCCTTGCCTTAACCTAGCGCTGTGGCGGCAAACAAAGTAAACCCTCTGTTTCCCCACTAGGTACTATGCCATTGTATTAGACAGACTTAGAAGCCTAACGCCGTTACGGGCCGTTAGGTAGTTCCTATGAGCTAATAGCACGACTTAACCCATACTACTTTGGCCTACCATGCGCAAGGCTAAGCATTGGACAAATTAATGAGCTACGGCCATCCCATTCTAGCGCATGTGGTTGCATGGTAAACAATACAGGGTGACATAGAGTTTGGTCCTTAATCGACTTAGGCAAACACTCCCCCTATTGGTGTGCAACTACTCCATATGCACACCACTTGCCACCCATGTCTAAAATCGGGTTTTTCATTATTTTAGTTCATAAATAACCAGAGTTTCACCTCTGTCCAAAAGTTGTAAAACGCCCATTTTCAAAGCTATCAAATGATCACAATGTTATTTAGCACATTACTAAGCATGGCTAAGCATATGAAAGCATAATGAATAAGTATAAGCCCAAGTGAGCACAAATGAAGTACTCTAACCAAGTCTAAGGTTACAAATAGCAAGGAGTACAAAGTTTCAAGGTTGGTCATGCAAGAAATAGGTTATAACTACCATTTCCCTTATTTCAAATACCGATAGTTACAAATACGCATGCAACTTTGTAAATAAACACATTTCATTCCCCAAAATATAGGATTCAAATTGTTCAAAGGAAGAGAGGAGAATACTTGCCTTACTCTTGAATACCCTGGGCACCAACTATTACACTCCTTTACCGATTTCAAACTCGTTCTCTAAGAAGAATTTAACGTACGATCGAATAAATAGCAAATAATGCGAAAAATACAAAATACTCTAATATGCATGAGGTTTATACCGTAGGTTGCTACTGATCTAAGGTGAATTTATGTGAAGGAATTTCTATTTTATCACTTTTTATTTGGGAGTTATGAATTTTACAAATTCTATACATATGCTATGGTATTTGTACTCTATATAAATTTTAGGGATACTCTATGAGGTGTGTGGAGGCCATGGGCCCCGGGTACCTCATGACAAGCATATGGGCCACTCGGATAGAGGATGGCCTAGCCTTGTAATTAGAATATTGGTAGAACCCGGCAGACTTTGCCTTGTACAGTAAGGAATATACAGTCCTAGTTGGGTACGTTATATCTCTAAGGAAATCCCTTGGCCGTAATCCAGCTGGGATTCCTATCCTGTACCTCAGTATATAAGGGGAGGCAGGGCGCCCCTTGAGGGTACGATCACAAGAGTTCATCAGAACCACCACCATATTTCCTCAAAGGAATACACCACAACTGGACGTAGGGTATTACCTCACATTGAGGGCCTGACCAATATAAAATCTCCCTGTGTTCCTTTGCAATCCACCTAGTTTTCATCTGCCGAATAGCCCCATATCCATATTGCCGGTGTAAAACATCGATAGTTGGCACACCAGGTAGGGTCTTCAGCGAGATCTACATCTACAAGCTCGAGGGATCTAGCAAGCGGAGTCAACGGCGACAAATTCTCCCTCGGAGACACAATAACCTTTAGAAGCCTCGACTTCATCGCCGACCAGATCGGCAATCTCACCTTGGCCGAAGCAGATCCAATCCAACCGGCCGACTCCGCGCCAGTCGGCCTACCAGACGCTGCAGCAACCATTATCGATCTGCTGTGGCAATCTTCTACTTTGCTGAATCACGGGACAACTCTCTCCTTCAGCGTCCGACTCGCGCTAGGCCTTGAGCCAGCCCGGGTCGGGCTAGGAAGGGGAGAGATCATCAATCTCCCGCACAGATTCGGTGACACCGTGGATTTACATGGCAGACCCGATCTCCTACGGTTCAGTTTGGACATGGCCTAGAGCCTTTCCAGATTGGATCTAGGGAGATCAGAGTCATCCTAACTCTGATGAATTACTCGGATTCTGACTCCAAGTCGGATAGTGGTTCGAACACTAGTTCGAACACCAGTCTAGCGAGTTTCTTTCTGCCCCGCGAGATCTTCATGGCTTCAACCCCTCCACCAGAGGTACGCCGACTACAAGCGGAGCAACAAGAGGAGGCACACTGACTACGGCAACAGGAGGAAGCCGAGCGTGAGGCTCGCAATGACGAGCTATGCAAAGCTGGGCGAACCGCTCAACAACAGATCCTCCAGACTAGAGTCGGCGACCACGACGTCTTCGTCATGCCACAACAGAACATTGTGGCCGCTGCAACCTTGCTGGACACACTCCAGCTTGGGCCTGATCACCAGGCCACCCCGACGATAGCCAAGATCAAGGCGATAATTACAGCTGCTGCCTGTCAACAGCACTAGCAGTCGAGCCAAACACTTATACCGACCAACCGGTTGGGGTCTCCAGCGGCAATCTCGTCCGCATCAGCACGACGTCGCGTGGCCGGCTCAAGTCAACCGCACAAGGAGTCACGGCAAACATCACTCGGCAACACCAACAACAACAATCGGTGGTGTGGAGGCCATGGGCCCCGGGTACCTCATCACAGGCATATGGGCCACTCAGATAGAGGATGGGCCGAGTCTTGTAATTAGAGATATAGTAGCACCCGGCAGACTTTGTCTTGTACAATAAGGAATATACAGTCCTAGTTGGGTAATTTGTATCTCTAAAAGGAGATCCCTTGGCCGTATCCGGCTGGGACTCCTACCTTATACCCCTATCCCCCAATATATAAGGGGAGGTAGGGCACCCCCTGAGGGAATAAGATCATAGATCGATGCAAATCCTCAAAGGAATAACACCACAACTGGACGTAGGGTATTACCTCACATCGAGGGCCTGAACCAGTATAAAATCTCTCCGTGTTCCTTTGAAATCTGCCGACTTTCCATCCACCGGGTAGCCCCATAATCATAATTGCGGTGTAAAACATCGACAGTTGACGCGCCAGGTAGGGGCTCCAGCGAGTTTTTCATCTACAAGCTCGATGGATCCAACAACAGGACGCGGACGGCGAAAAAATTCTCCCCGGGGACACGATTTCTCTGTAAGCCTCGGACTTCGTTGCCGACATGTTCGGCAACCTCGCCTTGGCCGACACAAATCCAATTCAACTGGCCGAGGAACCAGCCGACTCCGCGCCAGTCGGTCCACAAGACACCGTAGTCACCGTCACTGATCTACTGCGGCAAGCTTCTACTTCGTTAAGCCTTGGGACAACTCTCTCCTTCGGCATCCGACTCGCGCTTGGCCTCGAGCCGGCCCGGGTAGGGCTAAGAGGGGGAGAGATTGTCAATCTCCCTGGCAGACCCAGCAACGCCGCGGATCTACATCCCACGCGGCTGACCCGATCCTCTGGGCTTCAGTTTGGACGTGGCTCCGAGCCACTCCAGATTGGATCTAGGGAAGTCGGAGTCGTCCTTACCCCGATCAATTACTCGGGCTCCGACTCCAAGTCAGACAACGTTCGAACACAGTTCGGACTCCAATTTGCAAGTTTTCTCCTGCTCCGCGAGATCTTCATGCATCAACACTGCGCCACCGAGGTGCGCCGCGACTACAAGGAGCAGCAGGAGAGGCGCGCCGACTACGCGACAACAGGAGGAAGCTAACCGCGCGCTTGCAACGATGGCTATGCAAGTCTGGGCGAGATGCCCAGCAACAGATTCTCCAGACAAATTTGGCGACCATGACGTCTTCGTCACACCACAAAGAACGTCGTGGCCACGGCCAACACTGCTGGACACACTCCAGCTCGGGCCTGACAACCAGGCCACCCCGACTATCGCCAAGATCAAGGCGAATGATTACAGCTGCTTGCTTGTCAACAGACAACAGCAGTCGGCGACACACTCGTGCTGACCAACCGTCGGGTTTTTCGATGGGCGGGATCATCTACGTCAGCACGACACCGGGCAGCTGGCTCTAGTCGGCCACACGAAGAGGTCACGCAAACATCACTCGACGACGACCACAATGACAAACAACCGGCGCGTCACCAGTAGGATCGCTGGCCGCACCAAAGATCTCTGAGTTCATCTACAACGCATCTCCGACATACCATTAAGCGGGCGGTGTACTCGGTGGCCCACGAACGTGACGAAGACGAGCGTCGCGACTGGACGTGACTACGGACCTTTGGCCTCAACCACGGGCGGTTTAACTGCGTAATCGGAGGGCTGGAGCTCTCACGAAGACGAAGGCGTTTCCAGGCTTTCACCACGAGCTCTAGGACGTCTACTGGTCTGTAGGGCTTCAGCCTACGTCTTCGGATGCCCGTCAAGAAATACGATGGCAAAAACCAACCCTGAGTCTGGCTCACCGTATACACCCTGGCAATTTGAGTCTGCCCGCCCGCCCACCAGTGGTGACCACAAAGCATGGCTCAACTACCTCCCATCGCTACCTAGCCGACTCGGCTAGACATGGGGCTAGAAGGCTCTAGGGCTTCCCAGGTGGTCGATCGGTTCTAGGAGAATCAGGGAGCGGTCATCGCAAACTTTCAATCGACCTACGAGGCCGTCTTCTGCAGATCTATATCAACTGCACTAGAAGAGAAACGAGTCTCTACTCGACTTTATCAAGAGGCTCCGAGAATTGCAAACAAGGATACCAATGATCAGGACGAGGCCATCATCGCCGCGTTTTCCGCAGAGAGTAAGGATGCCCATTCAACATGAAGTTCATCGGAAGCCACCATCGTCTGTCTGGTGCTCTCTTCGACATGGTGAACAATACGCCGACTCGGCGAAACAGTTGCTGAGGCCTCGACGAGAAGGAGTCCTGGCAGAAGGACCAGAAGGCAAAGCCGCCATGCCGACCATCACAAAACAATCCAGAACCGCAAGCGGAAGTCGGACAATGAGGTGGCAACATGGAGCGAACTAAGTCGCGGCCCCAATGGAACAACGACTACCACCAGAAAGTCATGAACGGGCCATGCCCCTTCCACCCCAAGGGCAAGCACCGACCAAAGACTCGCTTCATGCTCAAGAAGTTTGCTTTCGATAGGCTTCAGAGATCATTCGCGCCGACAAGAGCAAAGACAAGCCAGATCAGGACCCAGCCAACGATTTTCAAGATCCAGGCCGAACTCAACAACAATCTTCGAAGGGCCGTCTGTGCAGAGTCTAAGCACAACCAGAAGCTAACGCACGCGACATTAATGCAGTCTCTACAGCAGACGCCCCCAGTATTTGCACTGGTCAGAGACATCCATCACATTCACCCGCGCTGATCATCCAGATTAGTTTTGCACCCAAGACGCTATCCACTCGTCCTGGACCCGGTTGTCAAGAACATCAAGTTGAAGAAGGTTCTCATAGACGGAGGCAGCGCCAAGACTCTAGATGAGATGAAAATTCCTCGTTCAGATCTGCGCCTGAGTACAGCGCCCTTCCCACGCGATAATTCCCATCCTGTCTTCAACACCACTCAGCAGATTACCTTGCCAGTCACCTTCGGCATGCGGGATAACTTCCGTACGGAAAACATCTGCTTTGAGGTCGCCAACTTCGAGACTGCGTACCATGCGCGATACTCGGATGACCAGCGCTCGCCAAGTTCATGGCGATACCGCACTATACATATATGGTGCTCAAGATGCTAGGCCAGCAGGAGTCCTCTCCCTTCGCAGCGATGTCAAGCAAACCTTCACCTGCGATAAGGAGAGTTGCGAATTGGCTCAATCACAAGAGCGGCAGTCGGCGCGACAGCATTCGGCAAGCCGTCATAGCAGAAGTCAAAGAAGACCTAGTCCGGCCAAAAAAGCAACGAAGTCAGGAATTTCAGCGGACTCGACACAATGAAGATCCCCTTGGACCCTTCCGACCTCCAGACTGCTCTAGTTGAGACCGGGACTCGACCCCAATAGGAAGACACGCTCGTCACCTTCCTCCAAGCTAACAAGGATATCTTCGCGTGGAAAACCGTCCGACATGCCAGCATACCAAGGTAGGGATCGGCACGCCCTCAACATGAAGACAGACGCCAAGCCAGTCAAGCACGGCTGTGGCGCTTCGCCCAAGACCGTAAAGATGCTATTTGGGAGGAGATAACCAAGCTTCCGGTAGCCGGGTTCATCAAAGTGGTCTATCACCTGATTGCGCTGGCAAAGCGCCAGTTCTGGTGCAGAAGAAAAACGGTAAAATGCGCATGTGGTCGACTACACCGATCTCAACAAGGCGTGCACCAAGGACCCATTTGGTTTACCAAGAATAGACCAGGTAGTAGATTCAACTGCAGGGGCGACCTTCTCAGTTTTCTCGACTGCTACTCGGGATACACCAAATCAGCCTAAAGGAGAGGACTGCCTAAAGACGTTCTTTTATCACGCCATTTGGAGCATACTGCTACATCACTATGCCGTTTGGTTGAAAACACCGGAGCAAATGTATCAACGGCAATCCAGCGGTGTCTACACACTCAGATCAGGCGCAACGTGGAGGCCTATGTCGACGATGTGGTGATCAAGACCAAGTCCAAAGAAGACCACATTGTTGACCTAGAAGAAACCTTCCAAATCTTCTAAATTTCAAGATTGAAGTTGAACAGGAAAAGTGTGCCTTCGTGTGCCATCCAGCAAGTTACTCGGCTTCATCATCTCGCATCACAGCATCGAGGCCAACCCAGAGAAAGTCAACGCAATAATGAACATGGCTCCCCCGACTAACCAGAAGGACGTCTAGAAGCTGACGGGATGCATGGTGGCACTCAGCTGGTTATTTCCCGACTGGCGAATGGGCATGACCTTTCAAGTATTGAAGAAAGCGAACAATTTTCAGTGGACTCCCGAGCCCAGCAAGCCTTCAAAGATTTCAAGAAATTTCTACATCACCCCCGTGTTGGCGTCACCCATGCTGCAAGAACCGCTGATGCTATATATGGCGGCAACTACTCAGGTAGTCAGCACGGTGCTGGTGGTCGACCGATCCGAACAGGGTCACATCCAAAGTTCAAAGGCCAGTCTACTTGTTCAGCAAGTCCTTGCTGACTCGAAGACAAGATATCCACAGGTACAGAAGCTGCACTATGGCCTACTCATCACTATCTGAAAGCAGGTGCACTATTTTCAAGCACATCAAGTCACGGTGCGTCTCGTTTCCACTCGAGGACATCCTACATAACCGCGAGGCCACCGGCCGAATCGCTAAATCACTCCAGGACGTTTTCAAGCATATTGGCAACCACGCCGCATCCAGGACGTTAGTCAGAAAGGCTATCGGCAGGGTTTTTCTGGCCAACAACAGTAACAGATGCCAAAGACATCACTCGCACATGCGAGGGTTGCCAGTTCTATGCAAGACAAACAAACCTTCTGGCCTAAGAACTCCAAACAATCCCAATTTCTTGGCCCTTTGCAGTATGGGGGTTTGACATGGTCGGGCCTTTCAAGAAAGCGCCAGGAGGGTTCACACACTTGTTTGTCGCAGTGGAGAAATTCACCAAGTGGATTGAGGCCAAACCCGTTGCAACCATACTAGCGGCACTAGCAAAGGACTTCGTCATGAGTATATTATACCGATTCGGGGTCCCTAACCGCATCATCACCGACAACGGCACTCAATTCACGGGCGGCGTGTTTCAAGATTTCTGTGATGACTTTGGCATCAAGATCTGCTATGCGTCTGTGGCACACCCGCGGAGCAACGGGCAAGTTGAACGAGCCAATGGTATGGTCTTACAAGGTATCAAGGCCAGGATATTCGACCGACTATAACCATATGCGGCTGGTGGTCAAGAGCTCCCATCTGTTCTCTGGTCTCTCAGAACCACGGTTAGTCGGGCAACAGGGCAATCCCCTTTCTTTTTGATCTATGGTGCTGAGGCTGTGCTACCAACCGATTTAGAGTTCAGCTCTCCGCGAGTTCGGGCTTACTCAGAAAACATCTCCAACAATACCCGATTGGTCGAACTAGATCAGTTGGAAGAAGCGAGGGATATCGCAACAATCTAGTCGGCAAGGTATCTTCAAGGCCTGCGTCACTACCACAATCGTAATGTCCGTGGCCGCTCCTTTTTGTCGAGATCTCGTCCTGAGAAAAATACATACCACCAAAGACAGGCACAAACTATCCCCAATCTGGAATGGGCTATTCATTATTGCCGAGGTCACGCGACCAGGCGCCTACCGACTGAAGACCGAAGACGGTGCCCTCATCAGCAACTCATGGAATATAAAACAGCTACGTCCTTTCTATACCTGAGTTTTACAAATTTCATGTGTATAGTTGTTCTCTGACTCACTACGCTGCTTGTTTCAACCGAGTAGTGAGTCGGGGGCTGCATGTATTATATGTGCCTTGTCAATAATATACGAGCCTATCTTACTTAAGTTATGAAGTTTTACTCTGACTTTCCTATGTCTGCCTGAGCACAGCTTTCTGCGGTGAACATTTTTATTAAGTTCCTATAGATCAACTTGGTGTAGGTTATATGGTTGAGTAAAGCTAATGACAACTGAGTAATAGTCTAAAGCTTGGCAGCATTGCACATATATTTACACATGTCCTTACAAAATCCACAATACACCGACTGCATGACCTACTATTTTTACAGTTCTAGGTCTCGGGTGATAATCTCTGCAGTCGGCCTCGCCTTGGCTATCAGCTCCAGTGCCTCCTCAGGAGTTGAAACCTCGGCAAACGCCTCCCCGATGGCTTCAACATCTACCCTTGGGTAGATGGACTTGGTCATTGCCAGGGTTCGGGCTATGCCGACAATGACGTGCTCATCCGAGTACCTCTTCAGGGCACTCGATGCATCCTCAAGGCGCGCCTCCACTTGGGCGATCGAGCTGCAGCTGGTTCCCATGGGGCGAGGATCCATGATGTCAAGGAGCCCTCTCACAGATCCGAGGAGGGCCTCCCGTGACTCCTTGACGACCCTTATCTCCTCTGCGTAAGCCTGAAAATGGGCTTGGGAATTGGCTCTAGCAGCTACCCGGGTTCACCGACAAGTAAACTTGTTAGGTAAAGCTGTAGATGGAGTAATTAACGAATTGGTTAAGATCATTGTCAGAAGGGAAACATACTGTCGTAGTCGGCCTCCCATCTGGCTACGGTCCTCTCCAATTTGGTTTTTTCCTTCTCGAGCTTGACGTTGGCCTCCTTCAACTCGGCCTTCTCTCGCTTAAGCTCGATTTTGGCCCCTGTCAGGTCGGCCTTATCTTTTTCAAGTTCGGCCCTGGCTTTCTCAGCCTCCTACAACTGTTCTTCTCCTTCCGTTCGGGTCTTCAACTCGGCTTCGAGGGTTGCACGACAGATTAGTCAAGAACTCGACGTTGCAGTCAAGACACAACTAGGCAGTCGGGAAATAACACAGCTGGAGAAATATAGTAAGGATTTGGTCAAGAAGAAGTGTTCTAGAGGCTCACCTCTTATCTTCTTGGCTTGGTCCCAATTCTCGTTCCTGAGCTCGGTTATAGCCTCCCTCAGCCAAGATTCCCTCTCCTGGCTGCGCCCCTCCACTTCGGCTTTCAAGGCCCGGAGTTGGTCCAATTCTTGGAGTTGGGGGGCGATTCGGGTCAGCACCTCGTGCATCTTCTCCGAGCGATCAACAATCTTCTGCTCGGGGAGTAACAAGTCAAAGCAGAGTCAACCGCCAAGAAACACTACCGAGATTCCAATACAACGGAAGTCGTACCTAAATCCCCTAGGACACAGCGATTGTGGCACGAAGCAAGTCTTCACGCTCCTTTTCCGCTGCCACCTCATCAACCTTGTAGCTCTGCGAAGTTCCATCGGGTGCCGTCCAACGGAACGTCCTTGGGAATTTGCGCGGGGGGGCCTCGATCCTAGGGAGGTCGGGTCTGTCCGAAGGAAGGGACAGCCCCGATGACGACGACGATGACTAGGATGGCGACGGACTCCTGGCTCCCAACTCGACGGCCTCCGAGGCCTCAGGGGCTGGCTCAGGAGCTGCAGCAGCGGCTTCGACATCAGGCGCCGGCTCAGGAGCTGCAGCGACGGCTTCGACGACGGGCGCTAGCTCAGGGGCTGAAGCGGCAGCTTCGGCAACCGCCCCTTGGTTGGCCGGCGTCGGTGGCCCTGCAGTCGGGACAACCTCAGGTTCTGCAACTGGGACTGCCGCCGGCTCAGCAGGAGTGCTCGTTAGCACTGGGTCGGCTGGGGCAGGCTCAACAGCAGGGATAGTCGGCGGGGTCTCCTTAAGATCAATGTCGGCCCGCTTCCTACGTAACGAGTCAAACATCAAGGCGCTACAATGCTGAACATGATTTTCAGAAGACCTAGAATGGCCTACCTCTTGGAGAACTTGAGCTTCTGTCCGGGAGAACCAGAGGGCGGCACTAGAGGGCTGCTGGCTATCGGGCCTGAGGGCGTGGCAGTCGGCGGCGGCATTTCTATCTTGGTCAGCCCCGTTCGTGGTGTGGTCAGCTAGGACACTCGGGTACTCGGCGGCGCTGGGGTCGACCTTGTACTCGGCTGCACTTGGGTTGGGCTCGATGTTGTTGAGCTTGACCACGCCGGTCCCGGTTTGGGACTCGATGGCCTGGATGCTGAGCCGGCGGGGTCCCTTATCCTTAAACTCCTAGCTGTGGCACTCGGCCTCACAACCTTCTCCTTGCCCTGATCTGCAATGGTTTTCTTCCCCGCTCTCTTGGAGTCTGGCTGGGCAACAGAAGGACTTCTCGGCCTCTTCTTTGACTTTGTGGCCGACAACGGATGGGAGTCATCATCAAACTCCTTGCACCACTACAAATGATTCAACAATATACATTGCACGACTCTGAGCAACTATGGATACAAGTCTACAGACATTCATCACAGAAGAGCAACAAGGGTTACCTCGGGACGAGTCCGGTTTCGGCTATAAGCCGCGATGGAGCGTTCTGCGTCCTCGGTCTCGACCACCCCATTGGAGAAATAAGTGAACAATATTTCGGTCATTTTTTGCTGGTCAATCACCTCTCGGCTTTCTCGGTCAGGATCATTTTTCCCTTGGTAATCCCAGCAAAATTCGCTCCTCAGCTTGAGTGGCTGGATGTGCCGAGTCAGGAAGCGCTTGGCAACCCAGGGGCCGGTCAGGCCGGCTTTCTTGAATTCTTCCAACCTCGCCAGCAACTAATGCACCTGGCCCATCTCTTCAAAGGTTGGATCCGATGACCAACTGGGCGAGACCGCCGGGGGCTTTCCGGTGAATGGAGGCAGGGAGGGTTCCAGATCAGAACAGTAGAACCACTCCTTATGCCAACCTTTCAAGGAGGACTTCAAAGGAAGACTGATATATATTTTCTTTATTTCACTCCTCAACTAAAGGCCAGCCCCCCAATTACCTGGACCCTATTCTTAGAGGGTTGGGGCTTAATGTGGAATAAGTGCCTAAACAGATTAAAGTGGGGCTCTACACCCAGATAGCACTCGCAAAGGGTCACAAAGATAGAGATTTGCAGGATTGAGTTGGGATTTAGATTCACCAACTCCAATCCATAGAAACTAAGAAGACGGTGGAGGAATGCAGAGGATGGAAGAAACAAACCCCGGTCAAAGAAAGAGGCAAAAACAATAGTTTCGCCGGCTTGGGGACTTCAAACCGACTCACCCTCAGCCGAGTTCTAGCGGATGATATCGCGGCTCTGCAGCCGCAGCGACTTCTCTAGCTTCTCCAGCTTCGACCAGTTGCAATCCGAGGTCGGCCACCCCTCGTCCGATGCCCCAACGAAATCCGGAACCTTCGGCATGGTCGGGGGAACATGAAATTTGGGGGAAATGCGGTTGGGGGCTTGGAATGGACAAAGGAAGGCGGAATCGCTCGAGCTTTGATGGGGAGGAGCAAGCAATGGCGAACCCTAGCGGAGTGGGAGGCAAAATTTTTGGTGCGGAGCTGGGAAGACAAAACGATTGGTCGCTTGGGGAAGATAGAGGGAATCTTTCTCTCTCCCCCAGCCTTTATAGAGCCTGTGCTGACTAAATGGGCTTGGGCCTACACAGTCGGTGCTAGGCCACCAAGATATTCAACGGCACTCTTATTGGGCTCGATGATGCTGAGCTTGACTACATCGGTCCCGGTCAAGGACTTAGTGGCCTGGGCGCTGTACCGGCGGTGTCTTTTATCTTTAGACTCTCGGCTGTGGCACTCGGCTTCATAACCTTCTTCTTGCCCTGATCTACAACGGGTCTCTTTCCCGCTCTCTTGGAGTCGGGCTAGGCGGCAGAAGGACTTCTCGGCCTCTTCTTTGATTTCCAGGCCGATAATTTTTGGGAGTCATCATCGAACTCCTCACATGACTGCAAGCAGTTCAACAATACAAATTATACACTACGGAGCCAATTTGGGCACATATCTGCAAGTATTCACCACAGACGGACTACAAGACAACATTAGCAAAGGTTACCTTTGGGCGTGGCTTGTTCTTGCTGTAAGCCACTACGGACCGATCTGTGTCCTCAGTTTCAACCACCCCGTTGGCGAAGAAATCTAGTAGTATGTCAGTCACTTTGTACTTGTCTATCAAGTCGGAGAATTCCCGGCTGGGATCGCCTTTGCCCTTATAGTCCCAGCCGAAATGACACCTCAGCTTCAGCGACCTGAGGCACCGAGTCAAAAGAAGCATCTTGGCTACCCATGGACCAGTCAACCCCGGCTTTCTTCAGCTTGCTAATCCTACCGACAAGTGTATTTAACCTGCCCATTTCTTCAGAGGTGGACAAAAGACGACCACTTGGCGATAATCACCGGGGGCAAACCCATAAAAGGGGGAAGGCATGGCTCAAGATCAAAACAGTAAAACCATTCCTTATGCCAGCCTTTGAGAGAAGATTTCAAAGGAACTATCTAAATAGATTTTCTTCATCTCGTTCCTAAGTTGGACACTAGCCCCCCAATCACTTGGATTTTAGTTTTGGAAGGTTGGGGCTTGATGTGGAACAAATACCTGAAGAGATTTAAATGGGGTTCCACACCTAGGAAGCACTCACAAAGAGTCACAAAATGGAGATTTGCAGAATCGAGTTGGGATTCAGATTCACCAACTTGAGTTCATAAAAAGTAAGAAGCTAGCGGAAGAACTCGGAAGATGGAAGAGAAAGACCCCAGTGGAAAAAAGAAGCAAAAACGACGGTCTCACCATCCTGGGGCTCCAGAACCGATTCGCCCTCAGCCGGACACCAGTTGACGATCTCCTGGCTCTGCAACTTTAGCTGCTTTTCCAAAAGCTTTAACTTCGCTGACCTGCAATGTGAAGTCGGCCAGACCTCGTCCGACGAACCCACAAAATCCGAAGCCCTCGGCATGGTTGGGGATGAGAAAATTTGGGGGAAATGTTGCTGGAGGTTTGGGATGGACGAGGAAGAGCAAAATCGCCCGAGTTCTAGTGGGGAAGAGCAAGCGACAGTGAACCCTAGCAGAGCGGGAGGCGAAATTTCAGCGCGGAAGCGGAAGACGAAATGATTGGTGGATTGGAGAAGATGAAGGAATCTTTTCTCTCTCTCCTCGCCTTTTATAGAGCCGATTCTGATTCGTGGGCTTGGGCCTGCAAAGTCGATACTGAGCCACCAAGACATGAGTTTCTATAGTAGCATGCTCAAGATGGGCCGATCGCTGGCTGTGATAAAATCGCAGTGCTGGTGCTACCAACAGGAACCGATGAGGTAAACAGATATGCTTCATGAAGGCCTAATTGCTAAACACATGTGTTTGGGTATCTATCTTATCCACCAGGTATCGAGGATATATCCTTATAAGGATCACAAGCTGGTCTTCATTAAAATTGGGGATGCAGGTATCTCTCTCGAGTACACCTGACCACGCAATGGATTTAATTTCATAAAGTGGTACTCGGCCTACATGCTTGGCTAACAGTTGCCATGAGCAACATTATTCCAGCCGACATGATGCTGAAGAGTCTAACTTCTGAGTAGTGCACTACTCGGGAAAGACTATAAATATTCTTTCCAGCTAACATGATGCTGAGGAGTTTAACTTTTGAGTGGGACGCCACTCGGGAAAGACTATAAACACCCTTTCCAGTTGACATGAAGCTGAAGAGTCTCATATACGAGTAGCATCCTACTCGGCAAAGACTATAAATCATATTTAGATTGACATGATACCGAAGAGTCTCATATACCAATAGTATACTACTCGAGAAAGACTATAGAGTTAAAGATCTTTGACTTTATGTTTAATTGTTTTCACAATTAAGCACAAAGTCGGGGGCTACACCTAATAGGTGCGCCTATTCAGCGCACACTATTCATGCATCTACATGAAGCCCTTCATAGCCTCGCTGCCAGCTGATATGAAGCAGGACTCGGTAGAAGAAGCACTCGAACAAAGGGTACTCGGGAGCAATGCTCTCGGGCAATCTTCACCGTGGAGGATGAGCACTCGGCATCAGCTATGACTCAACTATGAAGGTCTCAAGGCTACTGTGGAGCCATGGGCCCCGGGTACATCACAAGCATATGGCCACTCAGATAGAGGATGGGCCGAGTCTTGTAATTAGAGATATAGTAGCACCTAGCAGACTTTGTCCTGTACAATAAGGAATATACAATCCTAGTCGGGTAATTTGTATCTCTAAAAGGGATCCTTGGCCGTATCCGGCTGGGACTCCTACCTTATACCCCTATCCCCCGGTATATTAGGGGAGGCAGGGCGCCCCCTAAGGGCATAAGATCATAGATCGACGCAAATCCTCAAAGGAATAACACCACAACTGGACGTAGGGTATTACCTCACATCAAGGGCCTGAACCAGTATAAAATCTCTCCGTGTTCCTTTGCAATCCACCGAGTTTCCATCCGCCAAGTAGCCCCATAATCATATTGCCGGTGTAAAACATCGACAGGCGGTGTCACCAGAACGATCGTCGGTTCAACCATGACCTCCGAGTCTGTCTGCAACGTGATCTCCGCATCAATGCTCGCACCCGAACACGAAGAGGACGAGCGCCGCCCGACTGGAGGACGAGCACGAGCGTTTCGGTCTCCACCACGAGCGGTTTAACCACCGCGGTTGGAGCCAGAGCCCTCACGAAGATGAAGGCGTACCAGCCTTTACCCTAGAGCTACAGGATATCGACTGGCCGTCGGGCTTCAAGCCTACGGGGATCAAAAAATACGACGGCAAAACTAACCCCAAGTCCTGGTTCACCGTATATACTCTGGCGATTCGAGCCTCCGGAGGTGACCACAAAGCCATGGCTAACTACCTCCCAGTTGCCCTAGCCGACTCAGCGAGGACATGGCTAACAGGGCTCCCGAAGCGGTCAATCGATTCCTGGGGAGAACTCATGGAGCGGTTCATCGCTAACTTCCAAGGGACCTACAAGAGGCTGTCTTCTGAGCATGACTTATATCAACTGCACCAGAGGAAGAACGAGTCTCTGTGCGAATTTATGAAGAGGTTTTTCGAGAAGCGCAACTCCATCCCAATGATCAAGGATGAGGTCATCATCGCCGCCTTCTGCAAGGGAGTAAAGGACGCCCCGTTCGTCGCAAAATTCACTCGGAAGCCTCCAACCACTGTCCAAGCTCTCTTTGATATGGCAAATAAATACGCCGACTCGGCCGAGGCGGTCGCAGAGGCCCTCGACGAGAAGAAGGAGTCCCGGCAGAAGGACCAAAAGGCAAAAGCTGACAATGAGCCATCACAGAACAAGTCTGGCAGCCGCAAGCGGAAGTCGGACAACGAGGTGGCCAACGTGGAGTGCACTCGGACGCGGCCCCCAAGGAACAATGAATACCAGAAGGTTATGAACGGGCCTTGCCCCTTCCATCCCAAGGGCAAGCACGTGACCAAGGATTGCTTCATGCTCAAGAAGTTCGCCTCCGAGCAGACTTCATCGTCTGGCGCCGACAAGGACAAAGACAAGCCAGACTCAGGCCCGGCCGATGACTTTCAAGATCCCCAGACCGAGCTCAACCATATCTTCGGAGGGCCGTTTGCATACGAGTCCAAGCGGAAGCAGAAGCTAATAGCATGCGACGTCAACGCAGTCTCTACTGCAGACGCCCCCCAATATTTGCGTTGGTCAGAAACACCCATTACATTCGACCGTGCACATCACCCTGATCGGGTCTCACACCCGGGATGCTACCCACTCGTCCTGGACCTGGTCGTCAAAAATATCAAGTTGAAGAAGGCTCTCATAGACGGAGGCAGCGTGCTCAATATCCTCTTCGCCAAGACCCTAGATGAGATGAAAATCCCTCGTTCAGAACTGCAGCCGAGTACGGCGCCCTTCCACAGGATAATTCCCGGCTTGTCTTCAACACCCCTCGGGCAGATAACCTTGCCGGTCACCTTCGGCATGTGGGATAACTTCCGCACAAAAAACATCTGCTTCGAGGTCACCGACTTCGAGACCACGTACCACGCGATACTCAGATGACCGATGCTCGCCAAATTCATGGCGATACCGCACTATACCTACATGGTGCTTAAGATGCCCAGGCCAGCCGGAGTCCTCTCCCTCCGCAGCGATGTCAAGAAAGCCTTCGCTTGCAACAAGGAGAGCTGCGAGTTGCCTCAATCACAAGAGGTGGCAGTCGGATGCAACAGCATTCGGCAAGCTATTGCAACTGAAGTCGAGGATGACCAAGTTCCGGCCAAAAAAGTAGCGCAGTTAGGAATTTCAGCGGACTCTGACATGAAGAAGATCCCCCTGGACCCTTCGGACCCCTCCAAAACTGCTCTAGTTGGGACCGGACTGGACCCCAAATAGGAAGACGTGCTCATCACCTTCCTCCAAGCCAACAAGGACATTTTCGCGTGGAAACCGTTCGACATGCCGGGCGTACCAAGGGAGGTGATCGAGCACGCCCTCAACGTCAAGACAGACGCCAAGCCAGTCAAGCAATGGCTATGGCGCTTCGCACAAGACCGTAAAGATGCTATTCGGGAGGAGATAACCAAGCTTCTTGCAGCCGGGTTCATCAAAGAGGTCTATCACCCGGATTGGCTGGCAAACCCAATCCTGGTCCAGAAGAAAAAGGGTAAATGGCGCATGTGCGTCAACAACACCGATCTAAACAAGGCGTGCCCCAAGGATCCATTTGGTCTACCTAGAATAGATCAGGTGGTGGATTCAACAGCAGGGTGCGAACTTCTCAGTCTTCTCGACTGCTACTCGGGATACCACCAAATCAGCCTGAAGGAGGAGGACTGCCTAAAGATGTCTTTCATCACGCCGTTTGGAGCGTACTGCTACATCACTATGCCGTTTGGTTTAAAAACGCTGGAGCAACATATCAATGAGCAATTTAGCGGTGTCTAAACACTCAGATCGGGTGCAACATGGAAGCCTACGTCAACGACGTGGTGATCAAGACCATGTCCAAAGAAGACCTTATCGCTGACCTGGAAGAAACCTTCCAAAATCTTCGAAGATTCAAGATGAAGTTGAACCCGAAAAAGTGTACCTTCGGTGTGCCATCCGGCAAGCTACTTGGCTTCATTGTCTTATGTCGCGGCATCGAGGCCAACCCAGAGAAAGTCAATGCAATCATGAACATGGCACCCCCGACTAGCCAGAAGGACGTCCAGAAGCTGACAAGCTGCATGGCAGCACTCAGCCGGTTCATCTCCCGACTAGGCGAACGGGGCATGCCCTTTTTCAAGCTATTGAAGAAAGCAGACAATTTCCAATGGACACCCGAAGCCCAACAAGCCTTCAAAGACTTCAAGAAATTTCTCACATCACCACCCATTTTGGCGTCACCCATGCCCCAAGAACCACTAATGCTATATCTGGCGGTAACTACTCAGGTAGTCAGCACGGTGCTGGTGGTCGAACGATCCGAACCGGGTCACATACAAAAAATCCAACGGCCAGTCTATTTTGTCAGTGAGGTCCTTGCCGACTCCAAGTTGAGATATCCGCAGGTCCAGAAGCTGCTCTATGGCCTACTCGTTGCTGTCCGGAAGCTAGTGCACTATTTCCAATCGCATCAAGTCACGGTGATCACATCATATCCACTCGGGAACATTCTGCATAACTGCGAGGCCACCGGCCGAATCACTAAATGGGCGCTCGAGTTGATGGCGTTCGACATCACCTTTCAGCCACGGACAGCAATCAAATCACAAGCTCTAGCCGACTTTGTGGCCGAGTGGACAGAAGTTCAATTGCCTACATCAACGGCGAAGCTAGAGTACTAGACAATGTACTTCGACGGTTCTCTACGGATCGGCGGCACTGGGGCCGGCGTCGTACTGATGTCCCCCACCGGCAAAAACTCAAGTACGTTCTCCAGATCCACTTCCCGGCTTCCCACAATGTCGCCGAGTACGAGGCACTCATCCACGGGCTCCGCATTGCTATATCACTCAGCATCCGCTGACTGGTTGTGTGAGAAGACTCTCAACTCGTGGTGAACCAAGTCATGAAAGATTGGACATGTCTCAATGATACCATGGCGGCGTACTATCAGGAGGTCCGAAAGCTGGAAAACAAGTTTGACGGGCTGGAGATAACACATGTCCTACGACAATACAATGATGCTGCAGACGAATTGGCAAACATGGGATCCAAGCGAGAAGTGGTCCCGACAGGGATCTTTGTCGAGCAACTTATGGAGCCGTCAGTCAAGAAGAAACCAGTGCCAGAGCAGTCGAGAGGCGAACCTATCTCGGTGACAGCCAAAGTACTGAACATATGTCAAGATTGGCGAACTCCTGTTCTCAAATTCCTCCTAGATGATGAACTCCCAGAAGATCGCAGTCAAGCCGAACAAATCAAACGTCAAAGCAAGAGTTTCCTAGTCGTCGGAGAAGACCTGTACTGAAGAAGTGCATCCGGTGTCCTCATGCATTGCGTCACCACCGAGGAGGGCAAGCAGATTCTGCAATCGATCCACTCGGGCATATGTGGCAACCATGCCGCATCCAGGATGTTAGTCGCAAAGGCTTACCGACAGGGATTTTTCTGGCCAACAGCCGTAACAGATGCATAACACATAGTTCGCACATGCGAGGGTTGCCAGTTCTTTGCACGACAAACAAATCTCCTAGCCCAAGAACTCCAAACAATCCCAATCTCTTGGCCCTTTGCAGTATGGGGGCTTGACATGGTCAGGCCTTTCAAGAAAGCGCCAGGAGGGTTTACACACTTGTTCGTCGTAGTGGATATATTCACCAAGTGGATTGAGGCAAAACCCGTTGCTACCATAACAGCGGCAAGAGCAAAGGACTTCATCATAAGTATATTATACCGATTCGGGGTTCACGGGCATCAACTATGAAGGCCATGGGTCCCAGGTACCTCATGACAAGCATATGAGCCACTCGGATAGAGGATGGGCCTAGCCTTGTAATTAGAGATATGGTAGAATCTGACAAATTTTGCCTTGTAGAATAAGGAATATACAGTCCTAGTCGGGTACGTTATATCTCTAAGGAAATCTCTTGGCCGTAATCCGGCTAGGATTCCTATCCTGTACCCCTATCCCCTACTATATAAGGGGAGGCAGGGCGCCCCATGAGGGCACGATCATAAGAGTTTATTAGAACCACCACCATATTTCCTCAAAGGAATACATCACAACTGGACGTAGGGTATTACCTCACATTGAGGGCCTAAACCAGTATAAAATCTCCCTGTGTTTGTAGGATCGAAAGACAAGAATTAAGCCTACCAGAGGGGGGGTGAATGGCAGGATTACCAAAAACCAAACTTTTCGCGGAATAAAAAGTTACCTCTGAACCAATGAAGTTAATTTTACTTTAATCAAGAACTCCAACCTTTCTGGAAGACGCCGGTCTGACCTTGTCCTTGTCGCCGGTCTGACTATGTCCTTGCTACCAGTCTGACCGCCAATTATCTCCCGGTCTGACCGCTTGCAAACAGACTGAAAACGATCTCGACGAAACTCCCGAACGACAATGCAAATCTTAAAGAATTAATCTCTTTATTGCATCAAGATATGTTTACAAAATGCATACAAAGCACTCCTTTCTCTCTCAAGGCTAAACCCTAGCTTTTCTCTCTTCCAAACGTTATACCTTCTAGGGTCTTAACCCATCTATTTATATCTAAAATCTCCAACACAAACTAGGAGTAGAACTCCTAGTCCCACTAGGACTCAATCCCTCATATTCTAAATCTAATTCAATTGACCAAAATTGAATTACTCTCTTTCTCTTAATCAGAATCAGCAACCGCAGCAAGCCACGATTAATCCTAGAAACTGATTCGGACTCCTAGGCCTGCGCTCCTAGACCGATGCCACCTGACCAGCTACCAGCCGTTCTGCTCCCAGACCGACCGCCTGGGCCTCTGCAGCCAGCTAGACTTGCCCCTGGCTGGCCCACCTGCTCCAGCCGCTGATGCTGCTGGACAGCAAGATCGATCTCCTGTGCGGTTCACACATGCATGCAGTCATGCTACAGTACCTCGAGTACTGTAGCTAACATTCTATTCTAATTTCCTTCTTCAATTTTACTTTGAAATTTCTTTACGATTTTTCCCGCACTTGCACATCCAATTTGCGAAGCCCATTGTGAAAAACTCCCACACAGTGTCCATCCACCATATGCCACTTTGTGTCCAACTTCGTCACCCAGCATTCTTAACCGTTCTGGATCTCAACTCCTCCCTAAGTTTTGTCCCGATCATATCGTTGACCGATATTGATTCCAAGATAAACTGAATTTAGTCTAACCTTGTCACATGGTATTCTGACCGTGCTAGACCTTGGCTCCTCCCTGAGCATGGTTCCGGTCCTCACCATTGATCAAGGTTACACCTCAAGTCACCTACACATAAATAGACAAAACAATCGTTTCTGGACATAGATATCGCAACCTAACCCACATTAGTCACACACACTTACGCCAATATCCACATATATTTTCAAACCAAATTTTATTTAAATAAGTCATTTATAAAGCCAATTGTTCATCACAAACTATTAATCATGACAATGATTCTACAGTGTTCCTTTGCAATCCACCGAGTTTTCATCTGCCGAGTAGCCCCATATTCATATTGCCAGTGTAAAACATCGACAAGGTGTTTTTGTCAAGTGTGACCCTTATACAGTGGATTGGTATTAGTTCGGTTGAATTTTAGTAAAGGAAGTTCTATTTTACTACTTGGTGTTTCGGAGATAAAAATTCTAGAAGCTATACGTGTGAAATAGGGTGTTTGCACTTTAGATGGATTTTATGGTTACCTTAAGAGGTAGTTTTGTCAAATTCTTATCTTCAATTTTAAAGGTACAATTTTCAAAGAAGTGTGGTGCAAGAGATTTTGATTTATCCTTTGGTATTTGGAAAAATATTGTATTTAGAGCTTTTACACATGAATACGTTTAATTACAAAATAACATTAAATATCCAAATTACTCTATTGTGAGTGGAACTTATACTGTGGTTGGCTGCTGGTCTTAGATGAATTATTGTGAAGAAAATTCCATTTTATTCACTTTTATTTAAAAGATATGAATTTTGTAAATCCTAGGCCTGTATACGGTATTTATACGTGTATTTAGTATATGTGTTCTAGGACTAAGTTTTTATGTAATCTAACTTTATATATTTGGTGAAGGATGTGTTGGGAATTTATTGTCATTTGGGTATAATTCCTCTAGAGTTAAAATAGAGTTTCTATGATTTTTAGAAACTATTCTCCCTTTCATATCCTATACAAAATACTTACCTATTTTATAACCCTAAAGGTGTTTTGTGTACCAATTTTTGTTAATTATTTTTTTCAGAAATGGAAGCAAAATATTATGAGGCTAATTAAATTGGTTTCATTATTTTTGAAGATCTATCTATAGATTTTAGAAGTTAATACATTTTTATATACTAACTAAAGTATTTATCTATGCTCCAATTTATAAAAGTGTCTTTAGTATAAATTTAACCAGATTTTAGTTTTCCATAGAAAAGTCCCATATTTTGTGGATTTGTCAAATCTTGATTTACCAAAGTTGAGATTAATATGAAGTGGCTAAACTTTGTAGAATTTTCATGTAACTTTATATTCTATTTTATTTTTGAGGTATTTTAAGTACTAGTTTTTTCAATTTTAATCTACAGAAATAAAGTTTACAATTTTGTGATTCCAATAAATTTTATTTCATTCAATTTGGTGTTGAGATGAATTAGTTATAGATTTTACAAGTTTACTCATTTTTCAGTTGAACAGATAATAATTTAACCCTTTTCTTATAATTTCTTAGATTTTAAATTAGTCGGGGTCTACCGGTCGGTGAGAGGTAATATGCAAAAAGGCCCCTAGAAGCCCCACGAATCAACCTGCACTCCCGTTCCACGTGTGAGACACTGTTTTGTTTAAGAGTCCAAGCCGTTTTAAGTATTTACATTCAGATCCATGGGACCACATGCTAGTGAATAACACATTTACTAATTTGTCTAACAAGTTTTAACTTCTTTGTGATACGGTCCTCGACTACTAATCTGGTGTTGACGAGTGGGTCCCACATGCTGGTGAGACAGGGCAGGGGAGCACGAGACGGAGCAGTTCCGATGAGCTTCTCGGCAGCGGCGGCGGAGGACGGCGGCTCGGTTTGGGCTGCGGCCAACAGAGGAAAGGTAGATGAGACAATGGTGAAGCTGTGGGTGGCGGTCTCATCACCGATGGTGGCCGGAGCTAGGCACAGTGGTGGTGCAAGCGGCGGAGCAGTTCAGGATGTTGAGGAAGTCTAGGCTACAGTTGGATTCTGGGCAAGCCGGTGCATGCATGTGTTTCTAAAAGACTCTAGTAGGCTCACCAAAGGTCGCACGGGGTCCAGCAGGGTCGGCGCAACAGCAGCAATATCGGAGATGGCTCGGCGGTGGTGAGATCTCTCGGCTCCACGATGGCAGCTTGCTCCAGTTGATCTGCGGCCGAGGTAAAGTGTTTACAAGGTTATAGGCTTCCTAAGGATGGCTCCTGTGCAAGGAATCGAACAGAGACCTACCGAGGACAGCGGAATCAACGGCGACGACTCAGACCGAAGCCAGGGAAGAATGGTTGATCTCGAGCTTCGTGGCACTACTGCTTGATTCCTTTGGTCAGCAGGCTCTTGGAGGCAAGGCAACGACATTGGCTCGACAGCTAGGCTTGCGACGTCCTGGATCAGTTGGAACAGCGACGGTGTCACGGCGGCGGTCCAACGGAGCAGAGAGCAAGGACGGTGGCGGCACAGTGACTCTGACCGAGGAACCTAGGGCTGTGTAATACGAAAATAGAATGATTAGGAGGTGCACATCATGTTCCTGTGGTTGGGAAAGGGTGGTGCTCACCGGGGTTAGCTTGGGCTCGATCGAACACTGTTAGCTTTCTTCGGTTTTCTCAGTGGGTACATGAAGAGGAAGAGGAGAAGAGATGGCTGGTGTAGTTTGGAGTGAAATGGCCGAGATATCCTAGGTGGAGCTGGGCTGGTGTGCTGCAGCCAGAGGTAGACTAGGAGAATAGAGGAGAAGACACATTCACTGGGGTCTGCTGAGGTGTATCCATTTGTACAGTGGTCAAAGTGGGTCCCACATGAGAAGTATTTTCTCACATGGTTCTGCTAGGTTTAGGTGCTAATTTGTGGGTCCTAGAAGTGAAATCCTAGAAAGAAGAGAGGAGTATGGGTAGAAACCTTGGTGAATGTATACTGTCCTGGGTGGTGAAGCTTGCAAGTGGGTCCAGGGGTCTGTGGGTCCCACATGGAAGTGAAATATAGAGAGGAATCCTCTAGAGACAAAGTCTTGCTAGCTGTCAAACATGCAATCTTCACACTAGTGTTTTACCAAGTTACCAAGGGTTATTAAATTGGGAAAATTACTGGAGGTAGAGGAGGATGTGCTTAACCTACTGACCAAATTGCATCGTTAAAAGTGGCCTGGTTAATCTTTGGTGAAATTGTAAAGTAGGCCTGGTGACTTTGTTTTGCTGCAGGCTCATGTAATTCCTAGTGCATTGCACTTATCATTTTATGTGTTTCTTTTGAGAATTAAATTATGCTAATTTTTCTGGTTGTAAGATGCATAGGCTCTATTTTTGGTAGGAAGGCACTGCCTGAATAGGCTTTATTTTTATTTGGTGAAAAATAGGAACTAAACAATTTATTTGGCTAGTTTTCCAAGCTTTGCTAATTTGGGGGGTTTTATTGAAGTATTTATTGAAGCGATGAAATCATGAAAAATTTACAATGGATCAATTATGTTGTATAGGGCTCATAGGAATTTTTCCATGATTTTATGTTGAACCAATTGTTTTTAGAAATTCCTTAGGCTATACAAATGTATATGCATTCTATTATGAAAATGCACTTTAAAATCCAAAACAATCAGAAGAAGGCATGCACATGAAATGGTGATGAATTTATTTAGTTCCACATTTTATGTCAAGATTTTATTTACACTACATTAGGCATATTACACTTTCCCATTTTTGTAATTTAACTCTTAAGGTTTTCTTACACACCCCAAACCTAAGGTATTTTGATAAAATCTCTTGTACATATTTGGATGAATTACTCCCATTTCATTTAGTCTACAGAAGATTTTAGAGATTAGTTTCATAGCCTCTAGAGCTGTGCCTTGTATCTTCCTTAAGACTTTCATTTTGGGGTCCTAGGATGAACTTTAGAGTAAGTTGAGAATTTGACTACAAAAGATTTAGTGTACTCATTTTTAAGATGTATTCTAGTTAGTCTACTTCTTAATCCACTCCCTTGTGTAGAAACTATGAGGTTTTACTTTTCAGGGATTTTTATTGAGTTAACTTAGTTCAAATTTTGAAAGTCGAAATTTGGGTATGTTATAGCTCTACCCCCCTTAAAATGAATCTCATCCCTGAGATTCGGGTCCGACTAGGTAAAAGGATGAGGTAATCTAGGTTTTGGTCTACTGCACTGGTTTGGAAACTGATGGATGGTAAGTTACCTAAGGTACCATCTCTGCAGTTCTTTTAAATAACAACATAGCATTATCTATTTTCATGGGAAGAGGATGGTTAATATGGTGTGGACAAAAGGATGTGCTCAAGGGAAATAGGGCATGTTTTGGTGTATGAAAACTTCTTACTGTAGGAACTATATTAGATATTAGTGCATTTCAAACAAATCAGGTTCATTACTTTTGTAAAATTAATTCTTAATGACTTATGGTGGCTCCAACTATACTTTAGTTGCCCTCATGTCTACCTTGAATCAAAATGAAGTATGTCTTGGTCAATTACCTATGGATGTTTGCAAATCTTAACATAAGGTAGATTTATCACCTAGGAGTGTAAATGTGAGCTCTATAATATATTAAGTTCTATTTATCAACTTGAATTTGTTTGTACTTTGGATGGTTAAGGTATTTTTAATAGAGTTCTATCAATTTCCAAAGACTTTTAGGTGTGATATAGGCTGCTACGAGGTGTTGTAATAATAGAACTCTACCCCGGTTACTTAGAGTCTATTTGGTTTTTATTTAGGACATCAAACAACAAATTTCAGATTTCCAATTAAACGAATACATGTTATTCGAAAAGGCACATGATCTATGAGGTCTACACTTGGTTGGGTAACTAAGCAGAGTCTGCTAGTCATCTTTAGTTGGTTCACTAGACCCTATGGTTTGTGAGGCTCCTATAATTGGACCAAGATTATTGTATTTACATAATCTAGTAGTAGTTGCTAAGCTTGGTGGGTGCCACATTAGGAATATAAGTGTTAGCTAACTGCTAGTCCTCATTATTATTTCCCTAGCACATTCATGTTTGTTTCATCCATTATCAAACGCATTGCATTATTTATTGATTTTCAAATTCTATTTAATCACGAGCAATTTTGCACCTCAACTATTTGAGGCTAGGAATTTTGAATCTCATGTTGCAAATTGTCCTGGTGTTACTGTAATCTCACATTTCTATTTCTTTAGGTATGACATGCTAGCAAAACTTATAGGCCCTAGAAATTTCAAGTTTATTTTGGCCATGCAAAAAGGTATCCACCGGGGATGACGGTAGTTTAACAAGCTCTACCACCTATAGGTCCAGGTATTGTCCCTTAATATTTCTTAGAAACATTTATAGGGCAAGGTGATGAAAAGATTAGTATTCATTTATGGAGGCTAAGGCAATTCTTAGGTACTATAATGGGTATGATTACAAACTCGGCGTACCACTTCTATTAGGTATGTCAGTTTTAATCTGGGCATGTTATAAGCGTACGAAAGTTACAAATCCTTACATGATTAACTTCTAACATGGTGTACTACCCTCCTGAAAAATTAAAAAATAATAATAATTTTCAGACTAATTAGATTGGTGAAAGGAGGATAGGTCAACTAGATGTTCGGATCTGTCCTGCATGTTCATAAGCTGAAAACAAAGCCTAAGGGCCAAGCTAGAGGTGATAAGATTACAAGTTTTTATATTTGAGTTTCTGGTGACATGTAATTTATTCAGTGAAAGATTTGGATTTTTAGTTCAAGTGGATTCTGCTGTAGAAACTGAACAAGACCTATGATGCAGTTTTGAAACAGATTGTTAAGTGCTCCTGTTAAATTTTTATCTCTTAGTCTACTGGTTCAAAATTTTCCAGAAAATTTATGGAACGTCCCTGATAAGCATGTGAGCTACTGACTAAAAATCAAAATTTTATCTTTTATGGTTTGGGCTACACAAAATTATTAAATCAGCTTACTACAGATTTCAGAACATGTGTATATGTACTAATTGAATTTTAATGCCATGATGCACTGATTCAAAACTTCCATGAAATTTTACGGGGTCTACCAGAGATGTCTACAAGCTACTGTTAAAATCCCAGAATTTTAGCATGTATGGTATGACCTACACAAAATTATAAAGCATGCTGATTACGGGTTTCAGAACATTTGCAACTACTAACATTTGAATTTTAGGATAAGTTTTGAGCATTTTAAATTCACCATCTTTTTATGTCATGAAGTTAACTAGGTCAACAGGCTACATGAGTTTTGGGAGGTCCATATAAGCAAGCAATCTAGTGGCCGAAGCACAACAATTCCAAACCTGCTCCAAACTGCCCATTCTAGGTCTTTTCGGTAAATTTTGAAATAACGGGATGGAAAAGAACAAAAACTCCTAAGTTTCTTTTGGTGACTCAGTGGAAACATGATGAAGTATTATAATGCAGAATGTCTATCAAATTTTAACCTCCATTTTTCAAAACTTACATTCCATAGGCCATTTCAAACCCGATATTTTGCAACTTCGTTCTAGTTCTTAGGAGAAGTTTACAAAGGAACTTTGAAAACTTTTTAAAACACTTTGGTACTGGTTAATGGTGATTATTAAGGTTTTTTAAACATAATTTTACAGAAATACCATTTCTCAAAACTTCCGGTCGTACAGAACAAGAATAAGATTTAAAATCAAAATACGAGACATAGAGAACAATAATTCTTTATAGATGGATGAGATATAAGAATGTCATAGATTTTCACAAATAATTTGTACCTGAGAACAAAGTTCTCAAAATAATTTTAGAATCCAATCTAAACGACCATCTTAAGGGGCTCCTATAGTCAGCTTTGCTCTGATACCACCGCTGTCGAGGACATCCTAAGACTGTAGTGTTATTTGCAGCTCGCCATGTCAACGCTAACTATTGGAGTGGTGGGGTCTCAAACAAAACCAAATAAATACTGTAACCACCACACCTCAAAGCAGATTTGATATCGCAAACCACAATTACGTTACAAACTCATGGCGCCAAACCCAAAATAAATGAGATACTCAACAGAATAGCCTCTACCAGTCCTTCCCGAGATATGCCCGTCAAACCACACGATGGTGGCGACCAAAAGACTACATATCACAAAGGACTCGATCTACATTGGCTATTAAGTAAATATCTCAATTATTTCAAGCTCATACTTGTGCTCGACTAACTCCTAAGAAATGTGCTAGTCTCACACGTTTATCTCAAGCAATGGTATACAACAATAGGGTATACAAGTAAATAACTAAATCTACAAATCAAAGTTTACATAGGCCGACCGGCCAAATAATGCGGTTCAGCGGAAGCTTATCTGCCCATACCCACAAGCAACCGACTAGGGGTTGGCCCCTAATAGAACCATTCCTGAAGAAGCAACGATTCCCACGGCACTCATCCTATCATTTCATCACCTACAACAAGGTATAAAGCACAACATAGAAATAAAGTAATAGTCAGTACATTACCGAAATAATGTAGTGGCAAGGTCAATCCTAAAACACTACATGCAAGTTCTAAGTCAAGAAAAGGCTATCTGTAGGTTCAGTTTTGCATAAAACAAATTTTAGTTCACAATCATTTGCAATGGTATTTAATAAAACATTAGAAACATGTATAATGAGTATGGAAGTGATCAACATAATAATTTTCCTGCTTGCTGCCCTCCACGGCAACAAGCCACCATAACATCAAAATTTTACTGCTTGCTGCCCTCCATGGCAACAAGCCACCATAAGTATTGTAATAAGCATAATAATCATCATAAATTACCAATCCACATCCCAATTTCATAAGGCACAAAACTATACACATGACACATCACTATGTCGCTCATGGCCGCGAGCACAGCTAATCGATTAGTTTTGACTCTACAGAGTTTGTACAGCTTTACCCACATGATGTCAATTCTCTAGTTTGTCTTGTGTTGGCCAGAGCACTACCACACTCTACACATTGAGTGCGGTCTAGAGGTCACAATATAGCCTTTACATTGTTCAATGCCTAGCCTTTCACCAGCGACAGCAAGCGGGAATCCATACTGAGGGGCTACCTCAATGTTGCTAGGTGGTGGGCCCTCACCTTAACCTAGCGCCGTGGCACCAAACAAAGTAAACCCTCTGTTTCCCCACGAGGCACTATACCGTTGTATTGGACAAACTTAGACGGCTAATACCGTTACAGGCCGTTAGGTAGTTCCTAATGGAAATGAGGTGTCCGATCTTTTGATGAGACTGATAACTATCGATTTCAGTGGAGATGACCCTAGCGATCTGACTACAGATGCACAATGTCACTTGCGCCTTAGCAATCACTAAACCAATCTTCGAGATGTTATTGTCCTCGCTGGCGGTGTGATCAACCTGAACACTAAGTTCAATCCCTGCGAGCAATCGAAGAACTAGCAAGAATAAGACGTAGGTAATCTGATATTGCGAATATGAATGAAGCATAAATTGTATTACAAATCACAAAGTTGGGATTCCAAAGCTGGCTTGACAGGGGGTCGTCCGACACAACTGAAGAACAAAAGTTTGCACAATGGCTAAACCTACACTCAACGAAATCCCCAATCCTAGCAAGGGAGGCGGCGTCTCCTAAATAGGGAGACGACTAGGGGGGAGCGTCCCACGTGCACGCCCTAGGGTTACAAGGCCCATGGGCCCAAGTGGGGATGGCATAGCACCCTTTTGACTCAGACTCAGGAACCAACATGAATTGTTTTGATGATTGGATCCGTTGGAAAGTAGACTTTCCATGAAGTACAAGAACGTCCCAAACGGAGTCCGTATGAGGAAGTTATGCCCGTTTGAACTTGGTACCATCGCAGCAATTTGAATCTGATTCTAGAACAAGTTCAACTCGAATTCTTGCTTGACTTGGTCCCTTTCCTTCGTCCTTTCCCAGATTCCTAATCACAATTAAATTATTTACATTAGGTAGCAGACTATTCTCAGTAATATATGAACCTAGGAATGAATTACCTGGTAATTAAGTTGACGAGTACGAGCTCGAGTAAGTGGTCCTTGTTATGGATGAGTTGCATCCATGGAAGGGATGTCCTCATCAGTTCCTATGAGCTAATAGCATGACTTTAGCCTACCATGTGCAAGGCTAAGCATTGGACAAATTAATGAGCTAAGGCCATCCTCTTTAACTGACAATTGACCCAAAATTTTTGGAAACTTATATCTAGCTATAGAAGCCATCCCCTCAAAACTGACCTGACGTTGCGAATGACGAATTAGTACAAACTCAAAGTGCTGGGTCCAAAACAGGTGAGATACCTAACAAAATAGCCTTTGCCAATCCCCCCCCCCCCCCGAGGTATGCCCGTCAACCACTCGATGGTGGCGACCATAGAATTCATACCACAGAGGACTTGATCCCACCGGCTATTAAGTAAATATCTCAAAAGTTTCGAGTCCATACTTGTATAAAACTAGCCCTAGGAGTTGATGCTAGCTCTGTACTTTCATCTTAGCAGTTGACATCATAATATAAGGTAGTAGTCTAACTAGTTAAGTAACTTAGTGATACATCCATAATTTACATGGGCCGACCAGCCAAATAGATAGTGGTTTGCGGAAGTTTGTTCTACCCAAAATACCCCACAGGTGATTGACTAGGGTAAGCCCTAGTGTGAACCATCCTGAAACTCAGGAGCATCCCCATCAAGCAACTCATCATCCTCCAAATCCTCACCTGCATCAAAGCCTAAAGACAACAGACAACATACGAGTGCAAGAATCAGTACATCTTTGCAATGTACTGGCAATGACAAATCTAAAAGACATGAAGGGTAATATCAAGGAAAAGCTAATAGGGCTACTCATTTGCGTAAAAGCAAGATTTGATTTCGTAAACATTTTTCAAGGCTCCATAATATATATATATATATATATATATATATATATATATATATATATATATATATATATATATATATATATATATATATATATATCTTGATTCCATTCCAAAACATACAAGTGGCACTTACCACCCTCCATGGTAGTAAGCCCAAGGAGTTCACAAAATCCTTCTCTCAAACTTTCCCATTTGTACTCACACAATATTTAACACTCTTTCATAAATCTATACTCAACATAAGTCAATAGGCCGCTCATTATCGCGAGCATGGCTAATCGATTAGTTCTAACTCTGCAGAGTGTGTACACTTTACCCACACGATGTGTAATAGTGATCATGTCTGACATGCCACGTGATATCATAGTACCTGTTTCACTACTCACAACACAGTCTTTACATTGCTCACTATTTAGCCCTGCACCAGTGACGGCAAGCGAAGATCCACTCTAGGAGCAACTATAGACCCGCTAGGTGGCGGGCCCACACCTTAACCTAGCACCGTGGTGGCAAACCATCTGTTTCCCCACGAGGCACTATACCATTGTATTGGATAGAATTAGACACCTACACCGTTACGGTTTAATAGGTAGTTCCTATTTGTCACTACAACATCATAACTCATACTACTCCGGCCTACCAAATGGAAGGCTAAATATTGAGCAACTTAGTAAGCTATGACTGACCCATATCAGCACATGTGGTTCTAATGTATTCCATAGTAAAAGACATTGAGTTCAGTCCTTAACCGACTCAAGCGAGCACTCCCCTTATCGGTACGCAACTATCAAATATGCGTACCACTTGCCGCCCAAATCTAAAAATCATTTTCATCATTTTTATGCATCATTTTATCACCAATCACATTTCTATCCAGAATTATTAAAATACACATTTCAACATTTATAAGGTGTCAAAATGAATTAAAATACAAAGCTAAGCATGGCTAAGCATATAAACATATATTTATATCATAGATAAGTCCATATGAGTGAAAAAGGCACTCCATACCCATCTTATGGCTACAACAGTGAGGAATTCAAGTTTTACGGGTTTTCATAATGCATCTAATTGGCATTAGCTACCAATCACCCATTTTCCAATCATATTTATAAATAGCATGCAATTTAGTAAAACAAACAATTTTCCTTCAAAACATAGCAGCAATATGTTCAAAGGAAGAGAGGAGGTGGCTTGCCTTGCTCAGTAGTAATTCCTATATCAGCGTCAAGCTCAACCTCTTTGTCAAACACGACTTCCCCCTCTAAACAAATAACGTATAATCGAATAAATACAAATATACAAGAAAACTCAAAATGCTCTATTATGTATGCATGTTTTACAGTGGGTTAGTACATGTATAGGAGGATTTTTGGTGAGGGAATTTCTATTTTAGTGGCTTTTGTTTGGGAGATACAAATTTTCAAAGGTTTTATACTAGAAATGTGGTATATTATTATTATTATTCAATTTTTAGAAATATTCTAGAGGCTTATGTTGTGAATTTTAACTTCCTAGAAAAATAGTTCACAATTTTATGAGTCCATTGCAAATTTTCCCATTTCAATTGGAGTTGAAATGAATTTTCTATGAATTTTTAAAGTTAAATCCATTTCCTAATGCAACAGAAAAGATTTTAATTATTTTCTCAGTTTTTCTCAGATTTAAATTAAGGAGGTCCACACGTCAAGGAAACGACATTTGTGCTGAGGCCCCTGGGGTTTCCGGGAATCAACTCGCGGTCCTAAAACACGTGGGAGGACGATTTCCATTAAGAGTCCCTATTGATTTCAGTTTTTACATTTAGATCCATGGCCCACTCATCAGTGACTGGTATTTTTGCTAAAAGAACCTCAGGAGTTTTAAATCTTCGCTAACAGCGTTCTCACGTGCTAATTACAGTGGGCCCACTCGTTAGCGGCTCGGGACAAAGTCCTCGATGGCGCACGTGGCCAACTGGCTTTGCGGTGGCAGTGACGGCGAACGGCAGTAGATCTCGGTGACCTACCAAAAGAGAAAAGGCAAAGGGGTTCCAAGTGCAGCTTTCGGTGGCTTTCTTGGCCTCAATGGTGTACGGAATCGATGGTAACAATGATGGAGGCGGCAGCATGGCTCGGTGGGTATGCGCATGTCTCATTATTGGCCAAAGAAATGCATGTCAGTAGTGTCTAAGGCGCTAGGGATGCTCACCGAGGATGTTGCATGGCTCGGCAAAGATGGAACGGCTGTGAGCTCTTCGGGAGTGGTCCAGCTGCGTAAAGCACTCCGGGTGAACGGCGATGGCTGGATTTGGGCTGCAGTCCAAAGAAGAGCCATTGGCCTTAGCTCAAGGAGGTCCTGGGGTAGCTACATGCGCAAGGAATCAAAACATTGCTCACCATGGTTAGAGAAGACAAGAAAGGGGTGCGGCGGTCGGCGGAGAAGAAGACGTGGATCAGGTATTCCGGAGCTTGTCAGCTGCTTGTGCTTGGTCATTGGGGTTGCCTTGAGGTCACAATGCTGCTGGCTTAAGATCAGCGTCGGTCCTACCTGGGTCAGGGAGAACGCGGTCACGCCATGGCGACGGCCTCCGGAACTAGGTGTGACGGGGTGTCTTCAACCTTGAGGACAAGGGAAGAAGAAGGGAAAAAATGGATTAGGGATTGGAAGGTTACCACGTTCCCATAGCTCGGCTGCGGCGAAGCTCACCAGAGGAGGACAGCGACAGCGGTGAGCCCAGCAGCACCAAGGAAGGAAGCAGCATTCCCAGCGTTGCGGTGGGGTTTTGCCTTGGGCTTTCAGTGGAGCAAAGAGAGGCTGGAGAGGAGAGCGTAATGGCAAAGTGGTTCGGGGTTTCGTTGACCCGACCGAGGGAATGGAGATGTAGGCGTTGGCACCGCTCGGTGAGGTAGAGAGGAGCTCGATCGGTGGGCTGGCGTGTGTCCTCACGCATGGCACGTGTGTTCTGCAGGGTGGGGCCATGTTGGAGAGTCTCTGTGGCTGACAGGTGGGACCCATGGTGGCTAGGGCCGTTGTAAGTCTTTTCTTTAAATCTTGGAAACCCATTTCACAGTCTTTGGTCCACTTGAATTTCTGTTCCTTCTTGAGGAGTTGGGTCAAAGGCCTGGAAATTTTGGAGAACCTAGCAATGAATCGGCGGTAATATCCAGCTAAACCAAGGAAACTCCAAACCTCGGTTATGTTCTGAGGTTGCTTCCAATCCAGTACATTCTGCACTTTGCTAGGGTCAACGGCAACACCGCCTTCAGAGAGTACGTAGCCGAGGAAGGCAACTTCCTTCAACCAAAACTCACACTTGGAAAACTTTGTGATGAGGACATCCCTTCCATGGATACAACTCATTCACAACAAGAACCACTTACTCCACTTACTCAAGGACCACTTACTCGAGCTTGTGCTCGTCAACTTAATTACCAGGTGAATTCATTCCTAGGTTCATATATTATTGAGAATAGACCACTACCTAATGCAAATGATTTAATTGTGGTTAGGAATCTAGGAAAGGACGAAGGAAAGGGACCAAGTCAAGCAAGACTTCGAGATGGACTCGTTCTGGAATCAGATTCGAACTGTTGCGATGGTACCAAGTTCAAACGGGCATAACTTCTTCATACGGACTTCGTTTGGGATGTTCTTGTACTTCACGGAAAGCTTATGAAGTCTATTTTCCAACAGATCCAACCTCATCTTCAAATTCCATCCGAGCTGGCTGTAATCATCAAAACAATCCACATTGGTTCCTGAGTCCGAGTCAAACGGGTGCTGTGCCATTCCCACTTGGGCCCATGGGCCTTGTAACCCTAGGCGTGTGCGTGGGATGCCCTCCTGGTCATTTCCCTATTTAAGAGCCGCCGCCTTCCTTGCTACGACTTGGATTTCGTTGAATTTAGGTTTAGCCCCTGTGCAAACTTCTGTTCTTCAGTTGTGTCGGACGACTACCTATCAAGACAGCTTCATGGTCCCAACTTTGTGTTCGCAATATAATTTATGCTTCATTCATATTTCAATATCAGATTGCCTACGTCCTATTCTTGCTAGTTCTTCGATTACTTGCTGGAATTGAACTTCATGTTCAGGTTGATCTCGCCGCCAGCGGGGTCGATAACATCTCGGAGTTGGTTCAGCAATTGCTAAGGCACATGCGATGTCGTGTGTTTGTAGTCAGATTGCCAGGGTCATCTCCACCAACAAATCGATAGCTATCAATCTCATCAAAAGATCGGGCACCTCGACCCCCCCATCACTTTGCATATAGTTTATGCTCACGAAGCTTGTCGAGCACTAATCGCAGATGTTGAGCATGCCTTCTTCATTTTTGGAGTAAATGAGGATATCATCAATAAATACCACCACAAATTTGTCCAAGTACTCCATGAAGATTTTGTTCATCAAATTCATGAAGGTAGTAGGAGCATTGGTTAGTCCGAAAGAAACTACAATGTACTCAAATAAACTATAACGGGTGGTAAAGGTAGTTTTAGGAATATCCTTCGGTCTGATTTTTAATTGAAAGTAGCCTAACCTTAGATCAATTTTAGAAAAGACTCGAGCTCTGGTCATTTAGTCAAAGAGATCATCTATTCTTGGAAGTGGGTATTTATTTTTGAAAGTGACTTCATTGAGGGGACGGTAGTCTACACACATGAGCATGGTACCGTCTTTCTTTGGGGCAAACAATAGTGGGCATCCCCACGGAGAAGAACTAGGTTGTATGAAACCTTTCTTTAATTGCTCATTGATTTGTGTTTTGAGTTCTACCAGATCTTCGGAAGTCATTCTGTAAGGTCTTTTAGGGATAGGTGCTGTCCTAGGTATTAAATTTATGACAAACTCGATATCTCTATCTGGGGGCATTCCTGGTAGTTCATCAGGGAATACGTTGGGACACTCATTGACAATGGGCACGGTTCTAAGCACTGGAACGGTGTGGGAGTAGAGAGGTGGAGGTTGTGAAGTAGTGGTACAGTTGGAGGTGTAGGTGACAGCTTGGCCATTTGCATTCTCTAAGGTTATGGTTTGCTTGGCACAATCTATGGTTCCTTTGTGTTTGGCTAGCCAATCCATGCCAAGTATGACATCTAAACCTAGAGTGTTTTATCAGGATGAGGTCAGCTTTGAAGTCTACTTCACCAATCTTAATCCCCACATCAGTACATATTTGATTTGCTTTAATTGTGGAACCTGGTGATTGCACTAGCATGGCATCTTCCAAGAGCTCAGTAGGGAGTTGTTGTTTTTGTACTAATTTGGAGAATATGAATGAATGCGATGCACCGGAATAAAAAAGGACTAAGGTAGGAAGGGTGTGAACGAGAAATTTACCTAGTACAACATCAGGAGCATTTGTAGCTTCCTCGGCGGTCACATGGTTGAGACAACCGCGTCTGAGCGAGCGAACCGGTCTAGGGGTCACACGACTTCCTTGTGGTCTCCCACAGCCTTGTGAAAGTCCACTGGGCTGCTGCTGAGTGACTTGAGAACGGGGCACTAAACTGGTCTTCCTAGGATACGGGCACTTGTTCGCATAATGTCCTAGCTTGCCCTAGTTGTAGCAATCAACATTTGCCGCTTTATTTTGACTCACAGGTGGTGGAGCACTACGGGGGTATGGTTGCGAAGTCGCTGCTTGGGGGCGAGGACCAGCATAAGTGGGCCTTGGTGCAGGTGTAGCCGCATAACGGACTCTAGGAGGTGAGATAAAGTGAGGCCGAGTATTACTGCTGCTGCTGCTACTGACGGCTCTTCTTGCCACCCATTTGCACCAGAGATCCTCGAGCACTTCCTTCACACTCTCTTTGACTCGGAGAACCTTGTCCACTAGAGTCTCATACTGTGAATCTCGTGAGCTGAAAGAGCGTGTTTGAGCTCTAGGTTGAGGCGCTCGTGGTAGAGCTTGACCTTCCTATCTTCAGTCAACATTTCCTCGGTGGCATACTGAGAAAGGTAGTTGAATTGGTTCAAGAACTCTAGGAAAGTTTGGTTCCCTTGCTTGAGAGCGAGGAACTCCCTCCTTTTGATCTCCATGAGACCAGCAAGTACGTGGGCTGACAGGAACCCTTCCTTGAACACCACCCAAGTAATAGGCTCGTCAGGTGGAATGAGGGTCTTGTAGCTTTCCCACCAGGCAACGGCGGTGCCCTAGAGGTAGTAAGCGGCATAGGTTGCCTTCTCCGTCTCATCACAACAGGCGAGAACAAGTTTGGCCTCAATATCATGGAACCAGTCATCCGCGTCGAGAGGGTCGGCTGCAGAGGAGAAGGTTGGTGGGTGTGTGCGTTGCACGTCGGCCAGCTTCGATTGTCCTTGGTTGCACCTTGAGCAAGTGCTGCACCAAGATTTTCTGTGTTGGCCACCATTCTCTCAAAGAGACGATTTTGCATAGCCAAGACTTGGGCCATCGTTGGTTCTCCGTCAGAGTGGTCATGAGGAATAGCTGATCGACTGCCACTGGCTTGTCCTGCAGCATCTGGGCTTGGTCAGGGAGGATTTGCCTCAGGATTTCTTCCTCCATAAGCAGCGGTCCTGGATCGGGTGTTCATCATCCTGCGTACATATAATTTTAAAGGGTTGAGTCATAAGAGCCATTTGGTTATATAAATGATACAAATTCATAGAAATGATCATAGTTCATAATCAAGTGTTGTAATTTTTGGCAATGGTGCCCCACTCGAAATTATGTTCATCCAAACCACGGGTTTAACACTTGGGACAGCAAGCAACCATCGTTGGAATCTCACACTAGGCCATGTTAATTCCAAAGCAATTGTCTTACATAATGAGGGATACATGGCAGCCATTATTAGCTTTTAACACGCTATTGTGATAAAAAATTTGACTACCAAATACAACGGGGTTACATATGTTTGACCTAGTAGAAGGATACTTAAATTCTAAACACTTGCAAGATCACTCCAACAATCTGCTAAATCCACTGGATGGATCATCTGGAAGGTCGGCATCAGAAGAAGTCATGGTTAGGCAGAAGTGACGACACCCAAACCGATAGGTATGGGATGCCCTTGGCTCTATGGGATCTCCCATCGGCACTGAGGTAGGAGCAGCCATAGTATGGTAGTTACGGCGGTAACCAGTGCTCATATGGAGCCTCTGATTTACTTGCTCGTAGTAACCAGAGGGATGTGGGAGAAACTCTGCAGGAGCCATGTGTTCCACTGCCCCATATATGATTTCTTCATTGAAGAATCCCATGTTGCCCATGGGCTCTATATGGCGGTCAATCATGATAATCCTAGCCTGAGCCCTGGAAAGCTCCTCATGAGTCTGAGTCAAGTACTTGTCCATGGAACAAACCATGTCTGCAAGGCACAGAAGTTGAGTATCGAATACCCCTGGCATGGCATCTAAGTCCAGATACAGGGAGTCATCAGTGGATTGAGCCCGAGCTGAAAAATAACGGTACAAGTTGGCTAGTATTGGGAACCGATAGCGAAGCTGAATAATTGCTCGGTAAGCGGCCTCATGCATGGCGGTCAAGGTACCCTCCCGAGTAACTCACCGGCTGCCAGATAGTGGACATCTACAAAAGGGAGGCAAGAGCTAGTTAGAATTCCTTAGGTGAGGTCAAAAGAATGGGTACTAATGCATGGTGATGTTTCTGTCCAGCACGTTATATGGCTGTGAATAAGTCAAAATGGTCGAGCTAGAAGCATAACAAACTTTCAAAAGTTTTATATTCCGGTTATTGGTTCAGTCCCCTTTATCTCCAGAAAGTTTTGGAATTTTTGCATGAATAGATCTCTGTGGAGAAAATAACCAAGACAAACTGCTTGGTTTCTTGGCAGACGATCTAACATCCTTGTCAAATTTTTATCTACAAACTCTCTGATCCAAAAATCCTGAAAAATTTCATGGCTGTTACTGGACATGTTAGGAGGCTACCGTGATTTTCTCAGAATTTTAGCACTTACAGACAAGGCTACATAAATTCGTAAAGACTGCTGTCTCCAGTTTTCAGAACACGGGTAGTGTGCACTATTCGAATTTTTAGGGGTTAATGTGGGCGGCCTAAATTTATCGTCCCTTGGACACATACTCGTGATTATGACCAGAAATACTCAAATTTTTGGAGGGCCAAACTTGCAAGCAACCTGGAGGTCAAGGTACAAAGATTCCACCCTACCCCGATTTTACCCATTCTAGGCCATCTCATCCATTTTCAAAACATAGAGGTAGAAGAAATTTAAAAATTCATCAATCTTAATCATGATGCAGAAAAGTCATGTTGAAGCCTCTTAATCTATCATGCCTACCCATTTATTTAAGCTACTTCATAAAATGAGCTTCACCGTTTAACCGACAATTGACCTAAAATTTTCACAAACTTGTATCTAGCTATAGAAGCCATTTTTTTTTCTGAAATTACTTTTCTCAATCCCTTCGGTCCTATAGAGTAGAGGTGAGATTTAAATCAAAATAGAAGTATAGGAAAGAGTATCTTTTCTAGAGTTGGGGAAGATATATAAGAATTGACATGGTTTTCACAAATAGTTTGTAACTGAGAACTAGGTTCCCAAAATATTTTAGAAAGACCATTCTAGCGACCATTTTAAAAGGGTTCCTACAATCGGTCTTTGGCTCTAATACGAACGCTGTGAGGTCACTTCGAGGCTTGTACCGTATTTCACAATTCTCCATGTCAACGCTAACTCTTGGAGTGGTGGGGTCTCAGATAAAATCCAAATAATTACAATAACCACCATCCCCTCAAAGCTGAGCTGACATTGCGAATGATGAATCAGTACAAACTCAAAGTGCCGGGCCCGATACCTAACGAAATAGCCTTTAGCAATCCCCCCCCCCCCCCCCCCGAGGTATGCCCGTCAACCACTCGAAGGTGGCAACCACAGAATGCATACCACAGAAGACTCTATCCCATCGGCTATTAAGTAAATATCACAAAAGTTTTGAATCCATACTCGTACAAAACTAGCTCCAGGAGTTGATGCTAGCTCTGTATTTTCATATTAGTAGTTGACATCATAATATAAGGTAGTAGTCTAACTAGCTAAGTGACTTAGTGATACATCTATAATTTACATGGGCTGACTGGCCAAATAGATAGTGGTTCGCGAAAGCTTGTGATGAGGACATCAACACCATCAATACATCCACACCCCCACAAGTACAGATTACTAGCCCAATTACTCATGCTCGTGCACGTCAACTCAACTATCAGGTGAGTTCATTCTTAGGTTTGTGTCCAACTTATTTAGACCATGGAAACACGTGCACTCTTGTTTTGCTTAGGAACGATGGCGAGGATCAACATGCAATCTTCACACTAGTGTTTTACCAAGTTACCAAGGGTTATTAAATTGGGAAAAATTACTGGAGGTAGAGGACGATTTGCTTAACTTACTGAACAAATTGTACGGTTAGAAGTGGCCTGGTTAATCTTTGGTGAAATTGTAAAGTAGGCATGGTGACTTTGTTTTCCTGCAGGTTCACGTAATTCCTAGTGCATTCCACTTGCACATATCATTTTATGTGTTTGTTTTGAGAATTAAATTATACCAATTTTTCTGGTTGTAAGATACATTATGGTACATATTTTTGGTAGGAAGGCACTGTCTGAATAGGCTCTATTTTTATTTGGTGAAAATAGGAACTAAACAATTTATTTGGCTAGTTTTCCAAGCTTTGCTGATTTTAGGGATTTTATTGAAGTATTTATTGAAGTGATAAAATCATGAAAAATTTTCAGTGGATCAATTATGTTGTATAGGGATCATAGGAATGTTTCCATGATTTTATGTTGAACCAATTGTTTTTAGAAATTCCTTAGGCTATACAAATGCATATGCATCCTATTATGAAAATGCACTTTAAAATCCAAAACAATCAAAAGAAGGCATGCACATGAAATGGTGATGAATTTATTTAGTTCCAAAATTTATGTCAAGATTTTATTTACACAACATTAGGCATATTACACTTTCCCATTTTTATAATTTAACTCTTAAGGTTTTCTTACACACCCCAAACCTAAGGTATTTTGATAAAATCTCTTGTACATATTTGGATGAATTACTCCCATTTCATTTAGTCTACAGAAGATTTTAGAGATTAGTTTCATAGCCTCTAGAGTTGTGCCTTGTATCTTCCTTAAGACTTTCATTTTGGGGTCCTAGGATGAACTTGAGAGTAAGTTGAGAATTTGACTACAAAAGGTTTACTGTACTCATTTTTAAGATGTATTCTAGTTAGTCTACTTCTTAATCCACCCCCTTGTGTAGAAACTATAAGGTTTTACTTTTCAGGGATTTTTATTGAGTTAACTCAGTTCAAATTTCAAAAGTCGAAATTTGGGTATGTTACAGCGGGGGTGCGGATAGCATGCAAAACGCTCATTGGGAATGTTAAAATTCCCTGAAAACCCTGCGACGCGGCTGGCAGGCTGAACCGGCCTGAAACACCGTGCCCGCGTGTCGTGGCTCTCGTGGGTCTATTGGTAATGAGCAAAACCCAATTTTGGAACAGGAAAATGGCCTGAAAACCCTGCGACGTGGCCAGCCAGCAAAATCAACCCGAGGCACCACGACCGAGGGTACTGAGGCGACCGGGGGATAATTGCGTGCGAAATGCCCATTTGGAATGAGAAATTGCCCTCAAAATTGTCTATGCAGCCATCCCCGTCTCGCGCAGCCATGGCCCGTGGGGGTGCGCCTCCCCCTTGATATACATTAGGGTTTAAGCCTCCCTCCAGACCCCGTGCACCTAGCCCTAACAAACTCACACACCTTTTTTTTGGCCCCTCAGCCAGGCGCGCTGATGAGGACATCCCTTCCGTGGATACAACTCATCCATAGCAAGGACCACTTACTCGAGCTCATGCTCATCAACTTAATTACCAAGTGAATTCATTCCTAGGTTCATATATTACTGAGAATAGACTGCTACCGCTATCTAATGCAAGTGATTTAATTGTGCTTAGGAACCTAGGAAAGGACGAAGGAAAGGGACATGGAGTCATGGACATGCATGGAAGGAATAATGAAGGATACCATGCCACTTTGGGACCAAGTCAAGCAAGAATTCGAGTTGGACTTAGGTTTGGAATCAGATTCGGACTGTTGCAATGGTAATAAGTTCAAACAGGCATAATTTCCTCATATGGACTCCGTTTGGGATGTTATTGTACTTCATGGAAAGCTTATCAAGTCCAATTTCCAACGAATCCAACTTTATCTTCAAATTCCATCCGAGCTGGCCGCAATAATTAAAACAATCCACATTGGTTTTTGAGTCCGAGTCAAAAGAGTGCTGCATCACTACCATTTGGGCCCATGGGCCTTGTAACCCTAGGCGTGCACTATAGACGTCACCCCTGGTTGTTCCCTATAAAGGAGCTGCCGCCTCCTTTGCTAGAAGAGGGGATTTCATTGAGTTTAGGTTTAGCCATTGTGCAAACTTCTGTTCTTCAGTTGTGTCAAACGGCCACCTATCAAGACAGCTTTGGAATCCTAACCTTGTTTTCACCATGCAACCTATGCTTCATTCATATTCGCAATATCAAATTGCCTACATCCTATTCTTGCTAGTTCTTTGATTGCTTGTAGGGATTGAACTTCGTGTTCAGGTTGATCGCGCCTCCAGCGAGGTCAATAACATCTCGGAGTTGGTTCAGCGATTGCTAAGGCGCAAGCGACGTCGTGTATTTATAGTCGGATTGCCAGGGTCATCTCCACCAACAAATCGATAGTTATCAATCTCATCGAAAGATCGGGCACCTCGTCCTCATCACGCGCAGGGGAACGGATAGCATGCAAAACACTCATTTGGAATGGGAAAATGCCCTAAAAACCCAGTGATGCAGCTGGCAGGCTGAACCAGCCTAAAACACCATGCCTGCGGGTCGTGGCTCTTGGGGGTCTGCGGGTAATGAGCGAAACCCACTTTTAGAACGGGAAAATGCCCTGAAAATCCTGCAACGCAGCCGGCTGGCAGAACTGACCCAAGGCACTGTGCCCAGGTGCCGTGGCTCTCAGGGGGCTGCAGATAATGAGCAAAAACCAATTTTGGAACGGGAAAACACCCTGAAAACCCTGCGACACGGCCGGCCGGCTGAACCGACCCTAGGCACCATTCCCGGGTGCCGTATCTCTTGGGGGGCTGCGGATAATGAGCGAAACCCACTTTTGGAACAAGAAAATGCCCTAAAAACCCTACGACGTGGCCGGCCGGCAGAACCAACCCAAGGCACCACGCCCGGGTGCCGTGGCTCTTGGGGTGCTGTGGATAACGCGTAAAAGCACTTTTGGAACGGGAAAACACCTTTAAAACCCTACGACGCGGCCGGCCGGCTGAACCGACCCGAGGCACCGTGCCCGGGTGCCATAGCTCTCAGGGTGCTGCAGATAATGAGTGACACCCACTTTTGGAACAAGAAAATGCCCTCAAAACCCTGCAACGTGGCTGGTCGATTGAACCGACCCAAGGCACCGTGCCGGGGTGCCATGGCTCTTGGGGGGGCTGCAGATAACGAGCGAAGCCCACTTTTGGAATAGGAAAATACACTGGAAACCCTGCGACGCGACCGACCGTCTAAACCGACCGAAGGCCCCGCGACCGAGGCTACCGAGGTGAACAGGGGGATAATTGTGTGGAAACGCCCATATGGAATGAGAAATAGCCCTCAAAATGTTCAATCCAGCCACCCCCATCCTGCCCAACCATGGCCCAGGGGGTTACACCTCCTTCCCCAGATATACATTTGGGTTTAAGCCACCCTCCATATCTCGTGCACCCAGCCCTTACAATCTCACACACCTTTTTATTCACCCCTCAGCCAGGTGCGTGGGGGCGCGGATAGCATGCAAAACGCTCATTTGGAATGGGAAAATTCCCTGAAAACCCTATGACACGGCTGGTAGGCTGAATTGGCCCGAAACACCGTACCCGTGGGTTGTGGCTCTCGAAGGTCTGCGGGTAACGAGCGAAACCCAGTTTTGCAACTGGAAAATGCCCTAAAAACCCTGTGATGCGGCCGGCCAGCAGAACTGACCTGAGGAACTGCGCCCGGGTGCCATGGCTCTAAGGGGCTGTAGATAACAAGCGAAAACCACTTTTGGAACAGGAAAACTGTGGAGGCCATGGGCCCCGGGTTCCTCATGGAAGGCATTAAGGCCACTCGGATAGAGGATGTGCCTGATCATGTAATTGGGAATATGATAGGACTTGGTACATGTTACCTTGTATGACATGGAAAGTATGTAGTCCTAGTCGGGTACGTTGTGTTCCTAGAAGGAAATCCCTTGGTTAAGTCTGACTGGGATTCCTACCATGTAACCTTACCTCCCCAGTATATAAGGGTAGACGAGGAGCCCCTTGGGGTAGAAGGGAAGAGAGATCGATATACAAAATCTCACCAGAGAAACCTCAAAGGCAATACACAACAGCTGGAAGTAGGGTATTACCTCACCTTGAGAGCCTGAACCAAGATAAACTCGTTTCGTGTTCCTTTGCAACCCATGAAGTTTAGGTCTCACGAGTAGCCCCATATAATTATTATCGATACAAAGCATCGACTGTTGGAGTGCCAGGTAAGGGATTTGTCGAGACCATCATCATCAAGCCTGATGGATCCAATCCCTGGAGTCGATGGCATCAAGTTCAAACCCGGGCAAGCGATCAGCTTCGGGAGCCTCGATTTCATCGCTGACAACCTCAGCAACCTCACCCTGACCGACTCAGATTCAACATGATCAGCCAGGAACCAGGCCGACTGCACGCCAGTCGGCATACTCAACGCAGCGCCATCTTCGGTGACTTGTTGTGGCAATTTCCAAGACCTACTAGTCCAGGTACAACTCATTTTTCGGTGTTCGACTCGGACTCGGCCTTGAGCAGGCCAAGATCAGGCTAGGGGAGGAGGAGATCATCAATCTCCCATTCGAACTCGGCGATGCCACGGATATCTTCAATCTATGTCCAATGCGGTAGCACCAATCCCCTAGAATTCAACTCAGATACGGCCCAGAACCGCTCGAGATGGGATCTAGGGAAGTTGGAGTTGTGATCACCCTTCTGAATTACTCTAATCCGACACCCAGCCGGACAGCAGCTCGGGAAGCTTTTCTCCATCGTGGGCAATGTTCATGGCATCAAAAGGGTCAACCCCTAGGCAAGACGCACGCCGACTATGTGACCAGCAAGAGGAGGAAGCTCGCCGACTGTGTGAGCAACAGGAGGAGGAGGCGCGATGCCAATAAGCCGAGCGTGACGCTCGTAATGACAACTTGCGCAAGGCTGGGCGGACTGCCAACAAGAGATCCTCCAAACCCGAGTGGGCAACCATGATGTCTTCGTAGAACGTCGTGGCCACTACCACGTTGTTAGACACCATGCAGTTCTGTCCTGATCACCAGGCTACCCCGAGTATTGCAAGGATCAAGGCAATGATCACTGCTACAGCGTGTCAACAACGACAGCAGCCTGGAGACACTCTCATACCATCAAACAAGATGGCTTCGGATGCAGCAACCTCATCCGGTTTAGCACGGTGCTGAGCGACTGGCTCTAGTCAGCACCACTCAGACTCCCATCATACATCTCTTGGCAACCGAAACAATGACTGTCGGCGATATTACCATGATGAGCGCGGGGTAACCCAGGATGCCTGAGGACGACTACAGTGGGATCTCTATCATGACATCAACGCTCGGTGCTGGCAACGTGAAGAAGATGAGCGCCGCCAACTTGAGGACGACCATGAATGCTTCGGCCTTCACCACGAGCGGTTTCATCGCCGTAGCCGGAGTCGGAGCCCTCACCTAGATGATGGTGTTCCGGCATTCACTCATGAGTTGCAACAAGTCGACTGGCCATCCGGCTTCAAGCCGACTGGTATAGAGAAGTACGACGGCAAGACCAACCCAGAGTTTTGACTGACCGTATACACCTTGGCAATCTGAGCAACTGGAGGCGATCACAAGGCTATGGCAAATTACCTACCAGTCACCCTAGCCGACTTAGCAAGAACGTGGTTGACGGGGCTTCCCAGGCAGTCAATTAACTCCTGGGGGAACTTCACGAACGCTTCGTTGCAAACTTCCAAGGAACCTACGAAAGGCCACCATCCGAGTATGATCCGTGCCAGTGCCACCAAACAAAGAACGAGTCCCTTCGTGACTTCACCAAGCGATTTTTCGAGAAGAGGAACTCAATACGTAAGATCAAGGGCGAGGTCATCATTGCTGCTTTCCACAAGGGAGTAAAAGACACCCGTTCATTGCTAAGTTCACTCAGAAGCCTCCTAACTCTGTCAAGGCTTTGTTTGACATGGCAAACAAGTACGACGACTCGGCTGACGCTGTTGCTGAGGCCCTCGACAACAATAAGGAGCCCTGACAGAACGAGCAAAAGGGCACCGACGACGCGGCCCTGACAAAGGCTAGGAACCGCAAACGCAAGTCAGCCGACATCGTGGTGACTGTGGAGCGCAACCAACGGCGACCCCCGAGGACGGACGACTACCAAAAAGTCATGAACAGGCCATGCCCTTTCCATCCAAAGGGGAAATACGCAGTCAAAAATTGTTTCATCCTTAAGAAGTTTGCTTCCAAGCACACATCAGCATCCGACGAGCAGAAAGACAAAGACAAGCCGGACTCGGGCATGGCTGGCAATTATCAAGATCCCCAACCTGAGCTCAACCACATATTCGGAGGGCCATCAACATACGAGTCCAAGCGTAAACAGAAGCTAACTGCCTAAGAGGTGAACTCGGTCTCGTCTGACGCCCCCCAATACCTGCGCTAGTTAGAAATTGCAATCACATTCGACCGTGTAGATCACCCCGACCAAGTAACACATCCAGGATGCTACCACTTGTCCTGGACCCGGTCATCAGAAGCATCAAGTTGAAGAAGGTTCTCATCGATGGAGGAAGCGCACAATATTTTATTCGCCAAAACGCTTGACGAGATAAAAATCCCACGATCCGAGATGTGGCCAAGTATAGCTCCCTTTCACCGGGTAATCCATGATCTTTCTTCGACTTCACTCGGACAGATTACTTTGCCAATAACTTTTGGCATGCAGGAAAATTTTCGCACGGAGAACATCTGCTTCAAGGTCGCTGACTTTGAGACTATGTATCACGCCATACTCGGACGACCTGTACTCGCCAAGTTTATGGCAGTGCCTCACTATACAAATATGATGCTCAAGATGCTAGGACCAACGAGAGTACTCTCTCTACACAACGACGTTAAGCAAGCTTTCACCTATGACAAGGAGAGTTGCGAGCTGGCCTAGTCAAATGAAGCAGCAGTCGGACGGAGTAGTATCCAAATAGCTGCAACAATTGCAAACGAGGACGACCAAATCCCGGCGAAGAAAGTAGCCAAGTCGGGAATTTGAGCGGATTCAGAAACATGGAAGATCCCCCTGGACCCTCTCAACTCTACCAAGACTGCGCTTGTTGGGACCGGACTCAACCCCAAATAGGAAGATGAGCTCGTCACCTTCCTCCAGGCGAATAGGGACATATTTGCTTGGAATCCTTCTGACATTCCTGGTGTACCAAGGAAGGTGATCGAGCATTCCCAAAATGTCAAGCCAGACACCAGACCAGTCAAGCAACGACTATGGTGTTTCGCACAAGACCGCAAAGATGCTATTCGGGAGGAGATAACCAAGCTCCTAGCAGCTGGGTTCATCAAAGAGGTATACCACACGGATTGGCTTGCAAACTAGTTTTAGCAGAAGAAGGGTTGGAGAAACCAGTCCAACCACACGCGCGTCGAGGTAGTAGTGTAAGTAGTCGATCTCCGCGAACAGACCGTGATCAACCGCACCACGAGCAGATCTAATCAACATCGATGCCGATCAATGCCGCAACAAGCAGCGTCTCGATCGGTATCCACACATCCGGGACTGGAATGCCGATTGCGAGTGTACTAGCACTCGTGAGTGGCTAGGGTTTGGCTTAGGAGGTGGCGGCTAGGGTTTGGCTCGAGGTCAACCAAAAAACGTGAATCTCCTCGGTGCCTCACCTCCCTATATATAGACCTCCTCACTTGGGCCTCGTGGACCGAGACCCAATAAGAGTCTACTCGGATCTCTATCCGAATCGAGCCCATATTCGAATCACATTCGAATAAGTGTTCCAACCCATTAAGCGTGCAACCCTGTAGGTTCATGTATATTTTGTCGCGACCCAGAAACGCCTTTCTGGTCACCCTGTTAATAGCAGCCTCTAGCAAGGCATATTAGCCCCAAAATATACGTAAAAATCATATCGGCTGAACCTATAATGTCCTCATGTACAAATCCCTTTGCCTCACGATATCGATTGAGCTCAAGGCGAGACTTGTGTCATCCTCTTAATAGCTCAATCACTCTCTCAATCCTATGATGGATTAAAAACTTGTGATTGACACCTCAATCACCCTAGCATGGCCATGCACTTCCATAATCCATTACATCGACGGGCCCAGAGATATCTCTCCCGTAAGGAGGGGCAAATTCTATCTTGATCATTCACATCCCACTACATGTTTCATAGCAAACCCGAAGATTACTTTTATGACTACCCAGTTATGGAGTAGTGTTTAGTAGTCCCAAAATAAGCTACTATGTATGGTGGGAACCATGATGATCTCAAGTCTAAGGACTCTACATAAACACTACTTGAGACTAACTGATGACACATGAAATCTCTGCAGTATCTCATGGTAGGTCTATCCAACATATGTCCATATTATCGATTTGGTATCTTCATACCATGATCCATGAGACATGATCATCAATCAATACATATGCTGATGTTAGAATCATATTTGTTCCTCATATGATATATGATCAGGGATCATTTAGAAATAGTAACATTTGACATTAAGAGTCTCATGAATAAGTCACGTACTCATTGATCAATAATGATAATGTCTATTTCAAGGAACAAATCAATACATTATAAACATAGCATGTGATATATATAACATCTCCATATTGCCTCTAGGGCATATCACCAACAGCTACAACGATGATGCTTTTGGTAGGATTGAATTTAAGATACCACCTTTTGCTGGTAAATATGATCCTGATGCATATATTACTTGGGAGATTGCTGTCAATCAAGCAAGAATTCGAGTTGGACTCGTTTTGGAATCAATTACCAAGTTCAAGCAGGAATAACTTCCTCATACGGACTCCGTTTGGGACTTTCTTGTACTTCATGGAAAGCTTATGAAGTCTACTTTTCAATGGATCCAATCTCATCTTTAAATTCCATCCGAGCCAGCAGCAATTATCAAAACAATCCATGTTGGTTCTAGAGTCCGAGTCAAAAGGGTGCTGCGCCATCCCCACTTGGGCCCATGGCCCTTGTAACCCTAGGGCATGCACGTGGGATGCCCCCCTAGTCGTCTCCCTATTTAGGAGCCGCCATATCCCTTGCTAGATTTGGATTTCGTTGAGTTTAGGTTTAGCCATTGTGCAAACTGTTGTTCTTCTGTTGTGTCGGATGACCACCTATCAAGCCAGCTTCGAAATCCCAACTTTGTGATTTGCAATACAATTTATGTTTCATTCATATTTCACAATATCAGATTGCCTATGTGTTATTCTTGTTGGTTCTTCGATTGCTCACAGGGTTTGAACTTCGTGTTCAGATTGATCGCACCTCTAGCGAGGTCAGTAACATCTCGGAGATTGGTTCAGCGATTGCTAAGGCGCAAGTGACCCTATGCGTTTGTAGTCGGATCGCTAGGATCATCTCTACTGAAATCGATAGTTATCAGTCTCATCAAAAGATTGGGCGCCTCGTTTCCATCAAGTCTGGAGCGTTTTGTTAACATGTCATACAACTCGCGAAAAATATAAGTTTTCAACAAATGGTGTCAAATCACTCCCATATGCCTAAAAGTTCCGTTTGATAGGTTTGGAGTGTTTTGTTAACATGCCATACAACTCACAAAAAATATAAGTTCACAATAAATGGTGTCGAATCACTCCAATATGCCCAAATGTTCTATTAGAGAGGTTTGGAACGTTTTCTTAACATGCCATACAACTCGTGAAAAATATAAGTTTGCAACAAATGGTGTCAATTCACTCCAATATGCCCAAAAGTTCCATTAGAGAGGTTAAGAACATGCCGGGCAACTCGTAAAAAATAAAAGTTCACAACAAATGGTGTCAAATCACTTCAATATGCCCAATAGTTCCGTTAGAGAGGTCTGGAGCATTTTGTTCACATGCTATACAACTCGCACAAATGGTGTCAAATCACTCCAATATGCCCAAAAGTTCCATTATAGAGGTCTGGAGCATTTTGTTAATATGCCATACAATCCACGAAAAATATAAGTTCACAACAAATGGTCTCAAATCACTCACATATGCCCAAAAGTTCTTTTAGAGAGGTTATGTGTGTTTTGTTAACATGCCCTACCACTCACGAAAAATATATGTTCGCAATAAATGGTGTCAAATCACTCCCATATGCCCAAAAGTTCCTTTAGAGAGGTTAAGTGCTTTTTCTTAAAATGCTAGACAACTTGCAAAAAATATAATTCAGCAATAAATGGTGTCAAATCACTCTAATATGCCCAATAGTTCCGTTAGAGAGCTTTGGAGCGTTTTGTTAACATGCCATACAACTCGCAAAAATATAAGTTTGCAACAAATGGTGTCAAATCACTCCAATATGCCCAAAAGTTCCGCTACAGAGGTCTGGAGCATTTTGTTAACATGCCATACAACCCGCGAAAAAATAAGTTCGCAACAAATGGTGTCCAATCACTCACAAATGCCCAAAAGTTCTTAGGGTTGCATAAGCATGATTTGCTGAATGGGGTACTACTAAATGCTTGTGATGATGTTATTGCACTTAGGAATAAAGGAGAATATGCACACAAGCTAAAGCATGATCCAACACAGAAGATTCGGTTCGGCCTTCTACACAGTCCCAAATTAAAACAAGCATGCCCATTGATCCAGGAGTCCGTTTGGAGCCCAAGAGTACTTGATGGAAATGTCTCGGTGTCCTCTTTCCTATGGATCTAGTCTCACCTTGAAATTCAATCTGATTCGACCGCAATTGCCAAAAGAGTGCCGACCTATTTCTGGAAACTAGGACTAACAGTGTTGTGTCACTTCCACCTGGGCCCATGGGCCTTGTACCACGAGGGTGGTGTGCCACGCCCAGAACATCGTCCCTAGCCCCTCTTCTTGTATAAATACTTAGCCACCCCCTTAGGTTTAGTTTGGGTTTTGTTTAGATTAAAGTTTACCGTCGCTACTTTGCCCGGTAAAGCTGTGGTCGGTTAGATCGCCATTTTCTCGTTACAGAATCCCACCTTTGTATTCAGATTCATATTGGAGCTTTCATCTTTTATTTGCAATTGAATTGCTTGTGCATCTTGTTCTTTCTAGTTCTCGATTGCTTGCAGGAACAAATACACTCGTGGTTAGGTTGATCGTGCTCTGTCAAGAACACGAACAACCCCTGGAGTTGGTGTAGCGATCGCAAAGGCGCAATGTCCTTCGATGATTGTAGTCGGGTCATCAACTTCGCCTACTTACAATCGAAGCTATCCCTCTCATTGAAAGATCGGGCACCTGAGAGCACATCAAGTGGTATCAGAGCCTCAGTTGATTGGTGAGAGATTTTTAGTTTTTTACCTATAAGCCAGGAAAAGCCAAAAAAAAGTAGATTAGATTATCTGAAATCAAAAAAAATTTGAGCCCCTTACTAGTTCTGCTTAGTCTTTGCTTTTTGAGTTTTCGGTTGCATCGTCATGTCGAGTTGCTGGTCTAGTTGTTTAGAGTTTCGAGTTCTTGTCACGTCTATTACCATCTCCTTCACCACCGGTTTCCACGCCACCACCACCGCTGCCATAAATATTGCTGCAATTCACATCGTCACCGCTGCCGCCACCACCACCTTTGACATCTATATCACCTTAGCATTCATATCTCGGACGATTCCTGGTCATTTTCCTTAGTTAAATACGAGCTTTGAAAGAGTTCTACTCGGATTGGCAAGTTTGAACCGAGTAGGATTCGGAGTCAGTTGCGCTTTGTTAGTAAAATCGTCGGATTTGTTCCATACAGACTCGGATTTGGGTGTTTAAATACTTGTTGGAAAGCTGGCCTTTGCTTTGGGCGCACTCCCATATCTAGTCGCCTTCCTTGTGATTGGAGACCTACAAAGTTCAGCTGTGTTCCTAGCCCTGTTTTCCCTTATTTTTGTCTAGATTTCCTTTGTTAGTTTCTTTGTTATTAGTTTGGTCTTTGGAAATTTATTTTTTTCAAAAAAGATAAAAAAAGGCGCAACAACACAACGTCTCGTACGGTTGTAGTCGGGTTGTCAATGTTTCTCCCAAATCGTAGTTATCTCCAACTCACCGAAAAATCAGGCCACCCCTTCTCCTATCAAGTGGCATCATCTCCTTTGGTCAAGTGAGTGACTCCCTTTGTTTCGTTCTGCATCTTTTGTGGAATCGTGCTGTGGTATCGTTGGTGCATAGGCTCGCGTCTCTAGTACGTTCTAGCCTAGGATCAGCATGGTACCGACTTTGAATGGTTATTCAATTTGCGTTGACTAACGTGGTTCTAGTATTCCTTTGAGCACTTTCAACCCACCTATTGCTCCACAGGTCCGACTACTACTTGACAGGGAATGGCAACGAAGCATCAATACACCTTCTCAAGGAGTTGGTTCAAAGTCTGACGGTTGCCATCACCACCTGCTTAGCTTGGTAAGAACTGGTAAGAGCTTGATTGCAAGAGTTGAGAATGAGTGATTTGTTGTAGCCACATCCTAGTCGTCTTGGAATTTTTCTCTTGTGTGTTTGTTCTTGTTTCTTCTTTCCTTTCTAACATGGCAGGAGATGAAGAATTTGTTGACGGCGTTCAACATTCACCTCACACCAAGCGCATCATACAACATTTTGACAATCAAGTCAGGCATCACACAGAAGGACTTGAAGAGGACGTGCGTCACACGAATGAAAAACCTGCTCATGTGGAGACTATGCAGATTAATGCCAACGCCAAGCTCACAGCCTTGGAAGCTTCCATTGGCACCATGAACACCACTCTTGCAGATATTGTACAACGTCTTGATGAGATGGCCCGAGTACCTCCTTTGATGGGACCTCCATTGGCACCTCACCCATTTGCTACAAGACACGTGCTTGGGGCAGCGATAGGGGTGAAAACAATGACGACTATGTTGCTGATTTTGAGGCTGATCCTGATCAGCATTAACTTCGACGCAATCTGTCGATGTTTTACACCGGCAATATGAATATGGGGCTACTCGGTGGATGGAAACTCGGTGGATTGCAAAGGAACAAGGAGAGGTTTATACTGGTTCAGGCCCTCGATGTGAGGTAATACCCTACGTCCAGTTTTGGTGTTATTCCTTTGAGGATTTGTGTCTACTTCTATGAGCTCGTGCCCTCAGGGGGCGCCCTGCCTCCCCTTATATACTGGGGGATAGGAGTACAAGGTAGGAGTCCCAGCTAGATACGGCCAAGGGATCTCCTCTTAGAGATACAATCTACCCGACTAGGACTGTATATTCCTTACTGTACAAGGCAAAGTCTGTCGGGTGCTACTATATCTCTAATTACAAGTCTTGGCCCATCCTCTATCCGAGTGGCCCATATGCTTGTGATGAGGTACCCGGGGCCTAGGGCCTCCACAGTAGCCCCTGAGACCTTCATAGTTGAGTCATAGCTGATGCCGAATGCTCATCCTCCACGGTGAAGATTGTCCGAGTGCATTGCTCCTGAGTACTCTTTGTTTGAGTGTTTCTTCTTCCTGAGTCCTGCTTCATGTCAGCTGGCAGCGAGGCTATGAAGGGCTTCATGTAGATGTTTGAATAGTGTGCGCTGAATAGACGCACCTATTAGGTGTAGCCCCCAACTTTGTGATTAATTGTGAAGACAATTAAACATAAAGTCAAAGATCTTTAACCTTGTAGTCTTTCCCGAGTAGTATACTACTGGTATATGAGACTCTTCTGTGGAGGCCATGGGCCCCGGGTACCTCACCACCAGCATATGGGCCACTCGGATAGAGGATGGGCCGAATCATGTAGTTAGAGATAAGATAGCACCTAGCAAACTTTGCCTTGTACAATAAGGAAAACATAGTCTTAGTCGGATAAGTTTCTATCTCTAAGAAGGAAATCCCTTGGCCGTATCCGGCTGGGATCCTTATCCTGTACCCCTGCCTCCCAGTATATAAGGGGAGGCAGGGTGCCTAGTGAGGGCAGGTTGAGAAGATCCCCATGATCATAAGAGTTCATCAGAACCACCACCATATTTCCTCAAAGGAATACATCACAACTGGATGTAGGGTATTACCTCACATCGAGGGCCTGAACTAGTATAAAACTCTCCTGTGTTCCTTTGCAATCCATCGGATTTCCTATCGCCGAGTAGCCCCGTGTTATTATTGCCGGTGTAAAACATCGACAGTTGGCGCGCCATGTAGGGGTCTTGGCACAATTTACATCCAAGATCTCGATGGATCCAACAAGAGGAGTTGACGGCGACAAGTTTTCCCCCGGAGACGTAATTTCCTTCGGTAGCCTCGACTTCATCGTCGACCAGATCGGCAACCTGACCTTGGCTGAAGCAGATCCAATCCAACCGGCTGAGGAACCAGCTGACTCCGTGCCAGTCGGTCCACCAGATGCGGCGGTGATCATCATCAAGCTGCAGCACCAACTTTCTGCTTCGCCGAGCCACAGGACAGCTCTCTCTGCCGGCGTTCGGCCCGAGTTTGGCCTAGAGTCAACTCAGGTCGGGCAAGGAAGGAGGGAGATCCTCAATTTCCCACTCGTATTCGGCGGCGCCGCACATCTACACCCCGCGCGGCACTCCCGATCTCCTACGCTTCAGTTCGGACACGGCCCTGAGCTGTTCCAGATTGGATCTAGGGTGATCGGGGCAATTCTCACTCCGCTCAACTACGCGGATTCTGACTTCCTGTTGGATAACAGTTCGAACTCTAGTTTGGACACCAGTTTAGCGGGTCTCCTCATCCCTCGTGAAATCTTCATGGCATCAACGCCCCCACAGGAGGTTTGCCAAGCACAAGAGGAACAACAAGAGGAGGCCCACCGACTACGACAACAAGAGGAAGCCAACCGCGAGGCTCGCAATGACGGGCTCCGCCAGGCTGGGCGAGTCGCCCAGCAGCAAATCCTCCAAACCAAAGTCGACGACCACGATGTCTTCGTCATGCCACAACAGAACATCGTGGCTGCCGCAACCCTACTGGACACGCTCCAGCTCGGGCCTAATCACCAGGCCACCGTAACTATCGCCAAGATCAAGGCGATGATCACAGCTGCCGCCTGTCAGCAACAACAGCAGTCGGGTGACACAGTTATACCAACCAATCGGTCAAGTTCTCCGGTGGCAGGATCATATGCTTCAACACGACGCCGGGCGGCCGGCTCTAGTCAGCCACGTGAGGAGTCCTGACAAACCTCACTCGGCGGTACCCACAACAACAACCGGCGGCGTCACCAGTACGACCGCCGACCCAATCAGGACCTCTGACTACGACTACAACGCAACCTTCGCCACACCATAAACGCTCGGCGCGAAAAACGCGAAGAAGATGAAGATGAGGGTGTTCCCACCTTCACCCACGATCTCTAGGACATCGACTGGCCGTTGGGCTTCAAGCCTATGGGTATCGAGAAATACGACGGCAAAACCAACCCGGAGTCTTGGCTTACCGTCTACACCCTGGTGATTCACGCAGCTAGGGGTGATCATAAAGCCATGGCTAACTACCTCCCAGTTGCTCTAGCCGACTCAGCGAGGACATGGTTATCAGGTCTCCTGAGGCGGTCGATCGGTTCCTGGGGACAACTCAGGGAGCGGTTCATCGCTAATTTCCAGGGGACCTACGAGAGGCCGTCTTCAGAGCATGATCTTTATCAACTGCACCAAAAGAAGAACGAGTCTCTGCGCAAATTCATCAAGAGGTTTTCCGAGAAGCGTAACCAAATTCCAACCTTCAAGGACGAGGCTGTAAAGGACGCCCCGTTCATCGTGAAGTTCACTCGGAAGCCACCATCCACAGTCCGGGCTCTCTTTGACATGGCCAACAAATATGCCAACTCGGCCGAAGTGGTCGCCGAGGCCCTCGACGAGAAGGAGTCCTGACAGATCAGAAGGCGAAAGCCGACAATGACCCGTCTCAAAACAAGTCCGGCAGCCGCAAGCGGAAGTCGGACAACGAGGTGGCCAGCATGAAGCGTACTCGGTCGTGGCCCCAACGGAACAACAACTACCAGAAAGTCATGAGTAGGCCATGCCCCTTCCATCCCAAAGGCAAGCACGTGGCCAAAGACTGCTACATGCTCAAGAAGTTTCCCTCCGAGCAGGCTTCATCCTCTGGCACCAACAAGGACAAGGACAAGCCAGACTCGGGCCCGGCCGACGACTTTCAAGACCCCCAGGCCGAGCTCAATCATATTTTTGGAGGGCCACTCGCGTATGAGTCCAAGCGCAAACAGAAGCTATCAGCGCGCGACATCAACATGGTCTCTACGACGGACACTCCCTAGTACCTGCGCTGGTCAGAGACAGCCATTACCTTCAACCGCGCAGATCACCCAGATCGGGTTTCACACCCAGGATGTTATCCACTCGTCCTGGACCCGGTCGTCAGAAATATCAGGCTGAAGAAAATCCTCATCGACGAAGGCAGCACGCTCAACATCTTATTCGCCAAGACTTTAGACGAGATGATGATTCCTCATTCAAAAATACGACCGAGCACTACGCCCTTCCACGGGATAATTCCCGGCCTGTCATCAACTCCACTCGGGCAGATCATGTGGACACCCCGGAAGTGCATTATGGAGAGTAATTACTTATGACAACGCAAAATATCTAGATGAATGGGATCTCAAATCAAAACCAAATAAGCGCAGTAACCATCCATCCTCATCGCAGCCTTGCCATAATATTTACCCATTCATAATACAAATCCAAAGCACTGGATTCAGAAATAAGGAGATATTTGGAGAGTTGATTCACCTGTCCGAAACGGCGAAGTGTGCTCGTCAAACCACACGAAGGTGGCGACCAAACACGATACACACTTTTGGGGATATGGTCTACGGTTGAATCAATATCCATGCATCTCATCATTTCTAAATTCTTACTAGTGTGTGACTAGCCAAGGAAAGCTCTATTCCCACACATTCATCTTAGCAATTGATAAACATCACAAGTACTCTAAAACATGCATAAAAGAGCAGCAGGGTTATATATATTACATAGAGGGTTCACACCCTAAATCATCACAAAGTAGCACAAAAGATAGCAGCGGAAATGTAAACATAAAGGATAAAACCAGTGGTGCCATACCAAACCACAGGGCAACCGACTGAGGATAGAGCTTAACTCCAACTACACATTATCCGCGCCACCCTCGGCGGGATAATAGTAGACCACATCAACGTCGTCGTTATCCTCACCTGAAAAATAAGCAGCGTGAGTACGAATGGTACTCAGTTAGACTTACACAATATTAGTAGTACAAAGGAGTAATGCTGGTCTCTACATCAAGGAATATGGCTATGTTGATCTGGTTTTGCATAAAGCTAAGTTTATTGAGCAAAATAATACCTTGAAACTATAAGCATTTGCGAAATATAGCAATCTGAAATTTCAGGACAGCAAGTAATATGTTCTGAAAAAGAGGTGAAACTGAGCACAATCCCGTGCTCTAACATCAACAATGGGCCACCATTGCCCAAAATAAATATGCTACACAAGCATACCATCTTTCATGGCTAAAACCAAGCCATATTTAACATCAAAGCCTCTTATATAAACCCATCCATCCATGACTATCCTAAGTCATGATATAACCACATAACCCAAGTTGGATGCTAACATAGACTGACTAACACATCAAGCGGTCGTCCTATAACCGTGGACACGGCTATTTAAATAGTTCTTACTCTGATCAGAGGTGTACATCTTTACCCACACGATGTCATAGAAGCCAAACGGCTACACTCTAATTTGATCCGTACCCGTCGGTACCCACACTCTACACATTGAGTGCGGACTAGAGGTCACAACAAAACCTTTCCCATGCTTAGCTCCAACCACCTAAATGACGTCTGGGCCCCTGACGACTTAGCCACACATACCGGTGACTAAGGCGGGCTCACCGTCGCGGGAGGCACCTCTGGCCAAAACCAGGCGCCCTTGAGGCCCTCCAAAGGAAAAACCATCCTCACGACTGACGGACGGGCATAGATGGCCACAGCCTCCCATGCTACTTAGTTAAGCCGTCCCATTCCCGGCGTGTGGAAGTACGTAGGGTGCTTGAATAGATATCAACATGTTCTGTCCTTAACGACCCAGACGGAGCTACATGCATCGGGGAAACACCATCCCGTCATCGCCCTATCATCTGTCCAAGTCAAACATATTCTTAATTATAAATCAAAAGTTATTTTTTTCAGATTTTAACCCATCCATTCGTATTAAACTAGTTTTGAACCGATAGCTCCATCTATCGGATTTTTCTAAGTCTAGAATTAAGCATGGCTAAGCATTCGATAAAATAAAAGTATCCCAAAGTCCTTAACCAGGGGTGACAAGGTAAAAACATGGAATCAACAACCAAGGAATGGAAATGCATACAATTGGGTAATATTGACTCTAACCGTTTTCCCCTTTTAAAAGGACTGAAACATGCATATAGATATTGTTTTCTCGAACAAATCAATTTATTGAAGACATAGGTTCAATATGCTTAGATGCTTGCCTTTCTGCTGCGATGGTTCACACTCAACCTCTGGATTAGCTTTCTCGTACTCTGAATTGTTTGAATCTATCGATAAAAAGCGAATATGCAAATAAGAATCAATTAAACATGTCTATGCAAAGTGATCAATTAATTATGAGACAAATACAGTAGGTATTTGACATCCTAAAGTGAATTTTAGTGCAAGAATCATTTCAAAATCTTTTACGGTTTATGAGTTACAAAAATAACAAGATAGGAAGGCTGAAAATAGCAGTTTTGTAGTTATTTATATTGTAACCTTAAGTTATTATATTTGACTGACATTTTCTATTAAGATACCATGAAGGCATGTATTTTTATATAAAAGAGCATAATCTACTGGTTCTAACAAAGTTGAGTTCACTCCATTTGGACTTATATTCCACTTATTATGAATTTTTGAAGCTTCTATGTATTAAACATTATTTTTATAAAACAAATAAATTTAGTGCATAGATTATGTATAAAATGTGTTACAAGTAATCTTACAGAAGTGAATGGTAGGTTATATGAGCATACTGAACTTTGGTGAAAAATACTTTGGGGAAAAGAATGAACCTTTTTATGCACTTTGAAAAATATATACATTACCCTTTTTCTATTTATATCCATTTAACTCTGGTATATGATTTACATATACAAAGTGTCATATTCATGTTACAGAAAAAAGAACATGGTTTGGTGAGGCTACTGGACCTGGGTTCAGTGTATTTCTCATTTAGGGTGAATTTACGAAGTTTATGCAAAATATACAATCATTATACAAATTTTAGAGGAGATTTCCCATACTGTGTTGGTCATATTTTAACTTACAGAAATAAAGTACATGTTTTACTGAATCCAACAGAATTTGGTTCACTCAAAACGGAGTTAAAATGAAATAGATATGGATTTTCAAAGGTTGGCCATTTTTCTATTGGAAAAATAAATCAGTTCATCTTTTTCTTTTCTTTTCTTATTTTTCCTCAGCATGGCCCACACAACAGCGAGACAGAGCAGGGGAGGTGCAGGCAGAGTGGAGGCGGTGAGCTTCTCGGCGGCGGTGATGGCGAACGGCGGCTCGGCTCGGGTGGCGTCCAACAGAAGAAAGACAGAGGACACTAAGGCGAAACTGTCGGTGGTGGTCTCGTTGCCGACGGTGGCTAGAGCTAGGCACAGTGGTGGCGTAGGCGGAGAAGCTTCTCAAGTCGACGAGGCAAATCGAGCTACGGTCAGTTTCCCACTGAACCAAAGCATGCTTATGAGTCCAAGAGGTACCAGAAGGCTCACCGAGGGTTGCGTTGGTTCAGGCGAAGCTGGAACAGCAACGGCGACGGCGAACACAGTCCGGCGGCAGCGAAAACCTTCAGGACCACGTCGTCGGCGTCCTTCGGTCAACAGGCTACTAGGCAAAAGGGTGCACGACATCATGTGAGTCCTAAGGCAGCTAAATGTGCGATGAATCGGTCTAACTCGCACCGGGGAGGGAGGAATCGACGACGAGGTCTTCGGCCGGAGTTGGGGAAGACAAAGGCTGATCTCGAGCTTCGTGGCACCACGGCTTGATTCCTTCGGTCGGCGGTCTCCTGGAGGTGCGGCGATGATGTTGGTGCAAGGGCTTGGCCTACGGCGTCCTGGATCGGCCGAAACAGCGACGATGTCACGGCGGCGGTTCTGCAGAGTAGAGACAAAGCACGGCAGTGGCACGGCGACTTCGGCCAGCGATCCTAAGGCTGCCGAGTACAAAAATGGAACGATTAGAAGGTGTACAGCATGTTCTGGCAGAGGGAAGAGGATGGAGTTCACCAGAGCAAGCTCGAGCTCAACCGAACACCTTCGGCAGAGAAAAAGATGAGGTTGCCGGCGGTGATCTTTGAGGATTTCCTTGGTTTTCTCGGTGGGAACGTGGAGAGGAAGAAGAAGAGTGATGGCTGGCAAACTTTGAGGCAAAATAGCCAAGGTTTCCAATGGTTGAGCTGTCCAAGGTGCTCTATGTGAGAGAGAGGAAGAAGGAGGCAGTGACACGTCTGGCATGCAGTTGCTGAGTTGCTCCAGCTCCACAATGTCCTTGGTGGGTCCCATATGTAAGAGTATTGTTTCACACATTTTTGGTTAGGCTTAGGCTATGACTAGTGGGTCCTAGAAGTGAAATCCTAGGAAGAGGAGAGGAGTATGGGTAGAAGTTGGGTGAAACACACTGTCCCAAGACTTGCAGAGGCTTACAGGTGGGCCAGGGTCTTGTGGGTCCCACTTGGAAAATAGAGAGGAGAATTCTCTAGAGACTAAGTCTTGTGAGCTGTCCAACATGCAGTCTTTACTCAGGTGTTTTACCAAGTTACAAAGGGGTATAAATCTGGGAAAAATTACTGGAGGTAGAGGAGGACGTGCTTAGCCTGCTGACCAAATTTCAGGGTAGGAAGTGGTCTGGTTAAACCTTGGTGAAATTGCAAACCTTGGTGAAATTGCAAAGTAGGCATAAAGATCCAGTTTTTCTGCAGTGTAATTCATGTCCCTAGGCCTTTGCTCTTATTATTTTATGTGATTTCTTTGGGAATTAAATTGAGCCAAAATTACTAGTGGTAGGGTTTTTGTTGACACACCGGTTGGTAGAATTTCACTGCCTAATTAATCTTCATTTTTATTTGGTGAATTTTAGAAGTGTACCTATTCATTTTTAGCTAGCTCCCTAGTCTAGCTGATTTGAGGGATTTTATTGAAGTACTTGCTAAAGTGATAAAATCATGTAAAATTTACAGTGGATTAATTATGTGGGATAGTGTTTACAAGAATTTTTCCATGATTTTATGTTTGACCAATCATTTTTAGAAATTCCTTAGGCTACACAAATGCATATGCATCCTATTATAAAAGTACACTTTAATGACAGTAGGGCATAACACTAATTAGCTCAAATTAAATCTAGGGCTGTGACAGATCACATTGCCAGTAACCTTCGGCACCCGGGATAACTTCCGCACGGAAAATGTCTGCTTCGAGGTTGCCGACTTCGAGACCGCGTACCACGCGATACTCGAACGACCGGCACTCGCCAAATTTATGGCGGTACCGCACTATACATATATGGTGCTCAAGATGCCTGGGCCAGCAGGAGTCCTCTCCCTTCGCAGCGACGTCAAGTAAGCTTTCACCTGCGACAAGGAGAGTTGAGAACTGGCTCAATCACAAGAGGCGGCAGTCGGGTGCAACAGCATCCGGCAAGCCACCACAACCGAAGTCGATCAAGATCAAGTTCCGGCCAAAAAAGCAGCAAAGTCAGGAATTTTAGCGGACTCTGACACGAAGAAGATCCCCTGGACCCTTCTGACCCCTCCAAGACTGCTCTAGTCAGGACCGGACTCGACCCTAAATAGGAAGATGCGCTCGTCACCTTCCTACAAGCCAATAAGGATATCTTTGCATGGAAACCGTCCGACATGCCGGGCGTACTAAGGGAGGTGATCGAGCACGCCCTAAATGTGAAGACAGATGCCAAGCCAGTCAAGCAACGGCTGCGGCGCTTCGCTCAGGACCGCATGGATGCTATTCGGGAGGAGATTACCAAGTTCCTCGCAGCCGGGTTCATCAAGGAGGTCTATCACCCGGATTGGCTGGCCAACCCAGTTCTGGTCCAGAAGAAAAACGGTAAATGGCGCATGTGCGTCGACTACACCGATCTCAACAAGGCGTTCCCCAAGGACCCATTTGGTCTTCCCAGGATAGATCAGGTGGTAGATTCTAGGGCCGGGTGCAACCTACTCAGCTTTCTCGACTGCTACTCGGGATACCATCAAATCAGCCTGAGGGAGGAAGACTGGTTAAAGACATCTTTCATCTTGTCGTTTGGAGCGTACTGCTACATCACAATGCCGTTCAGTTTGAAAAACGCTGGAGCAACCTATCAATGGGCAATTCAGCGGTGTCTACACACTCAGATCGGGCGCAACGTGGAAGCCTACGTCGACGACGTGGTGATCAAGACCAAGTCCAAAGAAGATCTCATCGCTGACCTGGAAGAAACCTTCCAAAATCTTCGATGATTCAAGATGAAGTTGAACCCGAAAAAATGCGCCTTCGGAGTGCCATCCGGCAAGTTACTCGGCTTCATCGTTTCGCATCGCGGCATTGAGGCAAACCCGAAGAAAGTCCATGCCATCATGAACATGGCACCCCTGACTAACCTCAAAGGCGTCCAGAAGCTGACAGGCTGTATGGCAGCACTCAACCGATTTATTTCCCGACTAGGCGAATGGGGTATGCCCTTCTTCAAGCTACTCAAAAAGGCAGACAATTTCCAATGGACTCCGGAAGCCCAACAAGCCTTCGAAGACTTCAAACAATTTCTCACATCACCTCCCGTGTTGGCGTCGCCCATGCCCCAAGAACCACTAATGCTATATCTGGCGGCAACTACTCAGGTAGTCAGCACGGTGCTGGTAGTCGAGCGATCCAAATCGGGTCACATTCAAAAAATTCAACGACCAGTCTATTTTGTCAGCGAGGTCCTTGCCGACTCCAAAACGAGATACCCGCAGGTCCAGAAGCTGCTTTATGGCCTACTTATCACTGTCCGGAAGCTGGTGCATTATTTCCAAGCACATCAAGTCACGGTGGTTACATCGTTTCCACTCGGGGACGTCCTGCATAACCGCGAGGCCACCGGCCGAATAGCTAAATGGGCGCTCAAGTTGATGGCTTTCGACATCACCTTTTAGCCAAGCACAGCTATCAAATCACAAGCTCTAGCCGACTTCGTGGCCAAGTGGACGGAGGTCCAGATGCCCACATCTACAGCAAAGCTAGAGTACTGGACAATGTACTTCGACGGTTCTCTATGGATCGGCGGCGCCGGGGCTGGCGTCATACTAACGTCCCGCACCGGTGAAAAACTCAAGTATGTCCTACAAATCCACTTTCCGGCTTCCCACAACGTCGCCGAGTACGAGGCACTCATCCACGGGCTACGCATCGCTATATCACTCGGCATTCATCGACTGGTTGTGCGCGGAGACTCCCAACTCGTGGTAAACCAAGTCATGAAGGACTGGACATGTCTTGACAACACCATGGTGACATACTGTCAGGAGGTCCGCAAGCTGGAGAACAAGTTCGACGGGCTAGAAATAACACATGTCCTGCGCCAATACAACGACATGGCAGACGAATTGGCAAATATGGGATCCAAGCGAGAGGCGGTCCCGACATGGATCTTTGTCGAGCAACTTATGGAGCCATCAGTCAAGAAGAAACCGGCACCGGAGCAGTCGGGAGGCAAACCTACCCCGGCAACAAGCAAGGTGCTGCACACATGTCAAGACTGGCAGACTCCTATTATCACATTTCTCCTGGATGACGAACTCCCAGAAGATCGCAGTCAAGCTGAGCAGATCAAGCGTCGAGGCAAAAGCTTTCTACTAGTCGGAGAAGACCTGTACCGAAGGAGCGCATCCAGTGTCCTCATGCGTTGCGTCACCACCGAGGAGGGCAAGCAGATCCTGCAGTTGATCCACTCGGGCATATGTGGCAACCATGCTGCATACAGGACGTTAGTCGGAAAGGCTTACCGGCAGAGATTTTTCTGGCCCACAGCAGTAACAGACGCAAAAGAAATTGTTCGCAAATGCGACGGTTGCCAGTTCTACACAAGACAAACCAATCTCCTAGCCCAGGAACTCCAAACAATCCCCATTTCCTGGCCATTTGCAGTATGGGGGCTCGACATGGTTGGGCCTTTCAAGAGAGCGCCAGGAGGGTTCACACATCTATTCGTTGCGGTGGATAAATTCACCAAGTGGATTGAGGCAAAACCCGTTGCAACTATAACAGCGGCACGAGCAAAGGACTTCATCATGAGTATACTATACCGATTTGGGGTTCCTAACCGCATCATCGCCGACAACGGTACTCAGTTCACGGGCGGCGTATTCCAAGACTTCTGCGAAGATTTCGGCATCAAGATCTGCTATGCGTCTGTGGCACACCCGCGGAGAAACGAGCAGGTTGAACGAGCCAACGGTATGGTCTTACAAGGCATCAAGGCCAGGATATTTGACCGACTACAACCATACGTGGGCCGGTGGGTACAAGAACTCCCATCCATTCTCTGGTCTCTCAGAACCACAGTTAGTCGGGCAACAGGGCAATCCCCTTTCTTTCTGGTCTACGGTGCTAAGGCTATGCTGCCGATAGAGTTATAGTTCGGCTCCCCACGAGTCCGGGCTTACTCAGAAGACGTCTCAAACAATACCCGATTGGTCGAGCTGGATCAGTTGGAAGAAGCAAGGGACATCGCAACAATCCAGTCGGCAAGGTATCTTCTAGGCCTGCGTCGCTACCACAATCGCAATGTCCGTGGCCATGCCTTTTGGTTGGGATCTCGTCTTGAGAAAAATACAAACCACCAAAGATAGGCACAAGTTATCCCCACTTTGGGAAGGGCCGTTCATTATAGCCGAGGTCACGCGGCCAGGTGCCTACCAACTGAAGACCGAAGACGGTGTCCTCATCAGCAACTCATGGAATATAGAACAGCTATGTCCTTTCTATACCTGAGTTTTATACTTTCCCATGTGTACAGTTTCTCTGACTCACTACGCCGCTTGTATCAACCGAGTAGCGAGTCGGGGGCTGCATGTATTATATGTGTTTTGTCAATAATATACGAGCCCATCTTACTCCAGTTATGAAGCCTTACTACGACTGTCATGTTTGCTTGAGTACAGTTTCTTACAGTGAACGATTTTATTAAGTTCTGACAGACCAACTCAGCGTAGACTACACAGTCGAGTAAAGCTAATGACAACTGAGTAATAATTCAAGGCTTGGCGGCATTACACATATATTTACACACGTTTGCCATGAAAGTTTATACAGACCGACTACACGATATGCTGCTCTTATAGACCTAGGTCTTGGGTGATTATCTCAGCAGTCGACCTCGCCTGGGCTATCAGCTCCAGCGCCTCCTCAGGCATCGTCTCCTCGGCAAACCCCTCCCCGATGGCTTCAATGTCTGCCCTCGGGTAGATTGATTTGGTCATCGCCAGGGTCCGGGCCACACCAGCAACGACATGCTCATCCGAGTACCTCTTCAGGGCACACGGTGCATCCTCAAGACGTGCCTCCACTTGGGGGGATTCGGCTGCAGCTGGTTCCCACAGGGCGGGGATCCATCAGATCAAGGAACCCTTTCACGGACCCGACGAGGGCCTCCCGTGACTCCCTGATAACCCTTATCTCCTCTGTATAAGCCCAATATTGGGCCTGGACATTGGCTCTGATGTCTGCCTAGGTCCACCGACAAGTAAACTTGTTAGGCACGGCTGCAGATGGAATAGTTAAAGGATTGGTTAAGATCATTGTCGAAGATGGAGACTTACTCACGTAATCAGCCTCCCACTCTGCCACGGTGTGGGTGCCATGGGCCCCGGGTACCTCATGACAAGCATATGGGCCACTCGGATAGAGGATGGGCCTAGCCTTGTAATTAGAGATATAGCTAGATTCGGCAGACTTTGCCTTGTATAGAAAGGAATATACAGTCCTAGTCGGGTGCGTTATATCTCTAAGGGGAGATCTCCTAGTCGTAATCCGATGGGGACTCCTACCTTGTAACCCTGTCCCCTAGTATATAAGGGGAGGCAGGGCGCCCCATGAGGGCAGGTTGAGTTGGTTCACCAGAATCACCACTACAAATCCTCAAAGGAATACATACAAACTAGACGTAGGGTATTACCTCACATCGAGGGCCTGAACCAGTATAAAATCTTCCTGTGTTCCTTTGCAATCCACTGAGTTTCCATCCGCCGACTAGCCCCATATATTTATTGCCGGTGTAAAACATCGACAGTTGGCGCGCCAGGTAGGGGTCTTGGCGAGATCTTCATCTACAAGCTCGATGGATCCAGCAACCGGAGTCGACGGCGGCAATTTCTCTCCCAGAGATACAATATCATTCGGAAGCCTCGACTTCGTCGCCGACATGATCGGCGATCTCACCTCGGCCGACACAGACCCGATCCAACCAGCCGAGGAACCAGCCGACTCCGCGCCAGACGGCCTACAAGATGCTGCGGCAACCGTCACCGATGTGCTGCGGCGATCTCCAATACACCCGAGTCCAGGGACAACTCTTCCTTCCAGTGTTCGACTCGGACTCGGTTCTGAGCCGGCCGAGATCGGGCCGAAAAGGGAAGAGATCGTCAACTTCCCGTTCGGGCTCGGCGACGCCGCGGATATCTACAATCTACATCCGACGCGGCAAACCCGATCCCCTGGAGTTCGACTCGGATACGGCTCCGAGCCGCTCGAGATCGGATCTAGGGAGGTCGGAGTTACACCCATCCCCATCAACCATCCCGACTTCGACTCGAAGTCGGACTCCGACTTCCAGTCGGACTACGACTCTAAGTCGGACAGCAGCTCGGCAAGCTTCTCTCCGCCACGAGAAATCTTCATGGCATCCAAAGGCTCCACTCCTACTCAGGAATCACGCCGACTACACGAACAACAAGAGGAGGAGGCCTGCCGACTGCGAGAACAACAGGAGGAAGAAGCAAGACGCCTGCGTGCCCGCTACGACGGCCTACGCAGGGCTGGGCGAACCGCTCAGCAACAAACCCTCCAAACAAAAGTCGGCGACCACGACGTCTTCGTCACGCCACAACAAAACATCGTGGCCGCCGCAACCCTACTGGACACGATCCAGCTTGGGCCTGATCACCAGGCCACCCCGACCATCGCAAGGATAAAAGCCATGCTTACCGCTGCTGCATGTCAGCAGCACCAACAGTCGGGCGATACCTCATACCGACCAATCGGTCGGCATCCCCAATGGCAGTCTCGTCTACCTCAAAGCGACGCCGAGCGGCCGCTCTAGTCGGCTACCCACGGAGTCACACCAAACGTCACTCGGCAACCCAAACAACAACCGGCAACGTCGAAGTGACCGTCGGGACAACCGGGATCTCCGAGGCCAACTATGGCGTGATCTTCGGCAGGACACCAATGCTCGGCGCCGCGAACGAGAAGAAGACGAGCGACACCAACTGGAAGACGAGAACGAGCGTTTCGGCCTCCACCACGAGCGGTTTCGCCGCCGTAGTCGGAGTCGGAGTCCTCATGAAGACGAAGGCATACCGGCCTTCACCCAGGAACTACGACAGGTCGACTGGCCAGTCGGCTTTAAGCCTGCAGGCATCAACAAATACGATGGCAAGACCAATCCCGAGTCCTGGCTCACGGTCTACACTCTGGCGATCCGAGCAGTGGGGGAAATCACAAAGTCATGGCTAACTACCTCCCAGTCGCTCTAGCCGACTCAGCGAGACATGGCTAACAGGACTTCCCAAGCAATCAATCGGCTCCTGGGGAGAACTCCGGGAACGCTTCATCGCCAACTTCCAGGGAACATACGAGAGGCCATCTTCCGAGCACGACTTATATCAGTTGCATCAAAGGAAGAACGAGTCTCTTCGTGACTTCATCAAGGTCTCTGAGAAGAAAAATTCGATCCCAAACATCAAGTATGAGGTCGTCATCGCCGCCTTTCGAAAAGAGTCAAAGACACCTCGTTCATCGATAAATTCACGCGGAAGCCTCCAACTCTGTCAAGGCCCTATTCGACATGGCAAACAAGTACGCCGACTCGGCCCACGCTGTTGCCGAGGCCCTCGATGACAACAAGTCACCCTGACAGAAGAAGCGGGACGACACCGACGACGCGGTCCCGACTAAAGCTGGGAATCGCAAACGCAAGTCAGACGGCTCCATTGTGGCAGTCGGTCACAACCGCCTTTGACCTTCAACAACTGAGGATTATCAGAACAACAAGTGACATGCTCGGGGGCTCACAAGCTCAAACACGAGGATGGCATCCCCACTCCCAAATACCGAACAGCTAAGTCGCTTTCTGATAAACATCTCCTCACTCGGCCTTGCTAGTGCCACAGCCGCTTACACCTAATAGGTGTACAAGCTGCGCATTTACTTTTTTCTGTTTTTGCTCTTAAATGATTACAAAAGTACTCGAGTAGCATAAATCTCGATCCGTGAAACTCTGCTCCATGTAAGACGAACTCAAGTCACCCAAAACGCGTGCCTGGGAAAGAGCCATGAGCCAACTCCCGACGCTAGGGGGCTATGACTAGTCAGGCAGAGTGCTTAAACGTAAGGGGTCAACTACTCGAGGAAATTAATATCAAAAAGAGGAAGAACACGTATTTACATACATTGTAAAATACATTTAATTCGGATGATTGTTTCCATCATCAGATGTTACTTATCCGATATCTTTATATTGCAGGCCCAGCTCCGGATACGCGTGACAGGAACTCAGGGCTGCGAGCCCATCTCCTACGCTCGGGGGCTGGACAAGTCTGCCAAAATACACTCGGGATGCTCCATGAGGGCTACTTACCGAGTACTTACGCCAGTCGGGACGTCATCTTCCTCGGCTACGCTCCATGTGAGCTGACAACCGGCTTCCGGCACTAGTCGGGGGTCGTATATCACTCGGCTGGGTGAGGTACGCCCCATGAGGGTCACTAGCCGAATCCTATGCTAATGCAAGGTTCGGGTACCTCGCTTGGCCATAACTCTGTTGGGTAGGGTATGCCCCATGAGGGTTGCTAGCCGAATCCTATGCTAATGCAAGGTTCGGGTACCCTGCTCGGCTCTCTTGAAGTCAGAGAAGACTTACATCGTCAAAGCGCATCCGGAGTTCTCATGCACCGTGTCACACCTGAGGAGGGCAAGCAGATCCTGCGACATACCTGCTCGGGCACCTGTGGCAACCAGTTTGCATCCAGAACGTAAGTCGGAAAGGCTTGCGAATAAGGATTTCTCTGGCTGATTGCGGTTACCAACACCAAACAACTCATCCTGACAGGCGATGGATGATACTTCTATAGAGCTATGCCGGATAGGTCGGCTCAGGCCGGCTTATTTGGTAGCAGCCACCAAGATATGAGTTCCTACAATAGCATGCTCCATGTGGGCCACCCGCAGGCTGAGTTGAAATTATAGCGCTGGTGCTACCCACAGGAACCGATGAGGTAAACAGATATGCTTCATGAAAGCCTTATTGCTAAACATATATGTTTGGGTATCTGTTTTATCCACCAGGTCTCGAGGATATATCCTTACAAGGATCACAAGCTGGTCTTCATTAAAATTGGGGATGCAGGTATCTTTCTCGGGTACACCTGACCACGCCATGGATTTATTTTCATAAAGTGGTACTCGGCCTACATGCGTGGCCACCAGTTGCCATGAGTAACATTATTCCAGCCGACATGACGCTGAAGAGTCTAACTTTCGAGTAGTGCACTACTCGGGAGAGACTATAAATTTCTCATTCCCGCTGACATGATGCGGAGGAGTCTAACTTCCGGGTGGGACGCCACTCGGGAAAGACTATAAATCTCTTTTCCAGCTGACATGAAGCTGAAGAGTCCCATATACGAGTAACATCTTACTCGGCAAGACTATAAACGCATATTCCGACTGACATGAAGTCGAAGAGTCCTATATACGAGTAGTATCCTACTCGGCAAGACTATAAATCATATTCCGGTTGACATGATACCGAAGAGTCTCATATACAGTAGTATACTACTCGGGAAAGACTGCCAGGTTAAAGATCTTTGACTTTATGATTAATTGTCTTCACAATTAAGCACAAAGTCGGGGCTACACCTAATAGGTGCGCCTATTCGGCGCACACTATTCCAACATCTACATCGAGCCCTCATAGCCTCGCTGCCAGCTGACATGAAGCAGGACTCGGGAGAAGCAGCACTCAGACAAAGAGCACTCGGAGCAATGCACTCGGGAAGACTTCACCGGGAGGATGAGCACTCGCATCAGCTGTGACTCAACTATGAAGGTCTCGGGGGCTACTGTGGTGCCATGGCCCCGGGTACCTCATGACAAGCATATGGGCCACTCGGATAGAGGATGGGCCTAGCCTTGTAATTAGAGATATAGCTAGATTCGGCAGACTTTGCCTTGTATAGAAAGGAATATACAGTCCTAGTCGGGTGCGTTATATCTCTAAGGGGAGATCTCCTAGTCGTAATCCGATGGGGACTCCTACCTTGTAACCCTGTCCCCTAGTAATATATAAGGGAGCAGGGCGCCCCATAGGGCAGGTTGAGTTGGTTCACCAGAATCACCACTACAAATCCTCAAAGGAATACATACAAACTGGACGTAGGGTATTACCTCACATCGAGGGCCTGAACCAGTATAAAATCTTCCTGTGTTCCTTTGCAATCCACCGAGTTTCCATCCGCCGACTAGCCCCATATATTTATTGCCGGTGTAAAACATCGACAGTTGGCGCGCCAGGTAGGGGTCTTGGCGAGATCTTCATCTACAAGCTCGATGGATCCAGCAACCGGAGTCGACGGCGGCAATTTCTCTCCTAGAGATACAATATCATTCGGAAGCCTCGACTTCGTCGCCGACATGATCGGCGATCTCACCTTGGCCGACACGGACCCGATCCAACCAGCCGAGGAACCAGCCGACTCCGCGCCAGACGGCCTACAAGATGCTGCGGCAACCGTCACCGATGTGCTGCGGCGATCTCCAATACGCCCGAGTCCAGGGACAACTCTTCCTTCCAGTGTTCGACTCGGACTCGGTTCTGAGCCGGCCGAGATCGGGCCGAAAAGGGAAGAGATCGTCAACTTCCCGTTCGGGCTCGGCGACGCCGCGGATATCTACAATCTACATCCGACGCGGCAAACCCGATCCCCTGGAGTTCGACTCGGATACGGCTCCGAGCCGCTCGAGATCGGATCTAGGGAGGTCGGAGTTACACCCATCCCCATCAACCATCCCGACTTCGACTCGAAGTCGGACTCCGACTTCCAGTCGGACTACGACTCTAAGTCGGACAGCAGCTCGGCAAGCTTCTCTCCGCCACGAGAAATCTTCATGGCATCCAAAGGCTCCACTCCTACTCAGGAATCACGCCGACTACACGAACAACAAGAGGAGGAGGCCTGCCGAAGATGCCAAAGATATTGTCCGCAAGTGCGAGGGTTGCCAGTTCTATGCAAGACAAACAAATCTCCCAGCCCAAGATCTCCAAACTATCCCTATTTCTTGGCCATTCGCAGTCTGGGGGCTCGACATGGTCGGGCCTTTCAAGAAAGTGCCAGGAGGGTTTACACATCTATTTGTCGCAGTGGATAAATTCACCAAGTGGATTGAGGCTAAACCTGTTGGAACAATTACAGCGGCACGAGCAAAGGACTTCATCATGAGTATATTATACCGGTTCGGGGTCCCTAACCACATCATCACTGACAATTGTACTCAGTTCACGGGCGGCGTATTCCAAGACTTCTGCGAAGATTTCGACATCAAGATCTGCTACGCATCTGTGGCACACCTACGGAGCAACGGGCAGGTCAAACGAGCCAACGGTATGGTCTTACAAGGCATCAAGGCCAGGATATTTGACCGATTACAACCATATGCGGGCTGGTGGGTACAAGAACTCCCATCTGTTCTCTGGTCTCTCAGAACCACGGTTAGTCGGGCAACAGGGCAATCCCCTTTCTTCCTGGTCTACGGTGCTGAGGCTATGCTACCAACAGAGTTATAGTTCGGCTCTCCGCGAGTTCAGGCTTACTCAAAAGACGTCTCAAACAACACCCGGCTGGTCAAGCTAGATCAGTTGGAAGAAGCAAGGGACACCGCAACAATCCAGTCGGCAAGGTATCTTCAAGGCCTGCGTTGCTATCACAATCGCAATGTCTGTGGCCGCGTCTTTTTGGTCGGGGATCTCGTCCTAAGGAAAATACAAACCACCAAAGACAGGCACAAATTATCCCCAATCTGGGAAGGGCCGTTCATTATTGCCAAGGTCACGTGGCTAGGCACCTACAGACTAAAGACCGAAAATGGTGTCCTCATCAGCAACTCATGGAACATAGAACAGCTACATCCTTTCTATACCTAAGTTTTATACTTTTTCATGTGTATAGTTTCTCTGACTCACTACGCCGCTTGTCTCAACCGACTAGTGAGTCGGGGGCTGCATGTATATATGTGCTGTCAATAATATACGAGGTTGTCCTACTCAGTTACGAAGCCTTACTACAACTGTCGAGTTTACCCGAGTACAGTTTCCCACATTGAATGATTTTATTAAGTTCCAACAGACTAACTCGGCACAAACTACCCAATCGAGTAAGGCTAATGACGACTGAGTAGATAAGCTTGGTGGCATTGCACGTATATTTACACATGTTTTTCATAAAAGTTTATACATACCAACTACATAATATGTTGCCCTTACAGACCAGGTCTCGGGTAATTATCTCAGCAGTCGGCTTCGCTCAGGTAATCAGCTGCAGCGCCTCCTTGGGCGTCGTCTCCTGGGCAAACCCCTCCCCAATGGCTTCAATATCTGCCCTCGGGTAGATGGATTTGGTCATTGTCAGGGTGTGGGCCACGCCGGCAATAACACGCTCATCCGAGTACTTCTTCAAGGCACTCGGTGCGTCCTCAAGACGCGCCTCTACTTGGGGGATCCTGCTGCAACTGGTTCCCATAGGGCTGAGATCTATGAGGTCAAGGAGCCCTTTCACGGACCCGACGAGGGCTTCCTGTGACTCCCTGATGACTCTTATCTCCTCTATGTAAACCGATACTGGGCCTAGACATTGACTCTCATATCTGTCCAGGTCCATCAGCGAGTAAACTTGTCAGACTCGGTTACAGATGGAATAACTAATGGATTGGTTAAGATCATGGTCAGGCTGGGGACTTACTTTCGTAGTTGGCCTCCCACTTGGCTACGGTTTTCTCCAGTTCGGCTTTTTCTTCACCGAGCTTGATGGTGGCCTCCTTTAACTCGGCCCTCTCCCGTTCAAGCTCGGCATTGGCCTCTGTCAGGTCGGCCTTGACCTTCTCAAGCTCGGCTTTGGCTTTTTCGGCCTCCTTCAGCTGGGCTTCCCCCTCTGTTTGAGTCTTTAATTCAGCTTCAAGGGTTGCATGACAGATTAGTCAAGAACTCGACCGTGCAGCCAAGACGCAGCTGGGCAGTCAAGAACAACTCAGCTGAAGAAATACAACAAGGGTTCGGTTGGGAATATGCATTTGGGGACTTACCTCTAATCTTTCTGGCTTGAGCCCAAGTTTCCTCCTTGAGCTGGGTGGCGCCCTCCTTCAGCCAGGCTTCCCTCCCCACGTGACGCTCCTCCATTTCGGCCTTTAACGCCCGGAGCTGCTCTAATTCCGCGAGGTGGGGGGCCATTTCGACCAGGATCTCAGTCATCTCCTCATTGCGGTCGACAAGTTTCTGCTCGGGGAAAGAACAAGTCAAGAATGAAGTTAGACGTCAAAACAAGAGGACCACCATGACTCTGCCACAAGAATTATACCCCAACTCCCTGGGACCCGCTGATAGCGGCGCGAATCAAGCTTTCGTGTTCCCTTCTCGCGGCAACTTCGTCAAGCTTGAAACTCTTCACGGTCCCGTCAGGCGCCGTCCAGGTGAACGTCCGAGGGAACCTACGAGGAGGAGCTTCAATCCAAGGGAGGTTTGGGATCTCTGACGGCGGCGACAACAATGACGACGATGACGACGACCATGACGGTGACGGGGTCCCCGCCCCCACGCCGGCGTCCTCTGTGGCCTCAAGGGTCGACTCAGGGGCTCTGGCAACGGCCTTAGCGGTGGGCGTCGGCTCAGGGGCTGGGGCAGCAACCTCAGCAACTGCACCTTGGTCGGGCGGCGCCAGTGGCCCTGCAGTCGGGACCACCTCAGTCTCCGCGACTGAGCTAGCCACCGCTCAGCAGGTGCGCTCGCGGGCGCCGGCTTGGCTGGGGTAGCATCTTCAAGGGGAGCGGTTGAAACGGTCTCCTTGAGATCAATATCGACACACCTCCTGCATGGTAGAATATACATCAATATACTACAACAGGCAAGAATCTCAGAAGACCCAGGGCAACTTACCTCTTGGAGAACTTGAGTCTCCCACTGGGTGATTCGGGTCCCGGTGCAATGCGCCCAGCAGTCGAGCTAGTCGGCGTCACAGTCGGCGGCGGCACATCAGCTCAAGTCGGCCCCATCTCAAGTGTGGCTGGCTTGGGCACCACCATGCTCGGTGGTATCTGCTCCGGCCGGCCACTCGGTGGAGCTGTTGCTGGGCTCAACAGTGTTGGGCTCTGTGGGCACCCCGGAAGTGCATTGTGGAGAGTAATTATTATGACAAAGCTAAATATCTAGATGGATGGGGTCTCGAATAAAAACCGATTAAGTACAGTAACCATCCATCCTCATCGCAGCCTTGCCATAATCTTTACCCACTCACAATACAAATCCAACGCGCCGAATTCAGAAATAAAGAGATATTTGGAGAATTGATTCACCAGTCCCAAACGGTGAAGTGTGCCCGTCAAACCACATGAAGATGGCGACCAAACACGATACACACTTCTGGGGACATGGTCTACGGTTGAACCAACATCCATGCATCTCATCATTTCTAAATTCACTCATGTTCAGCTAGTCCCTAGGAAAGCGACTAGCCTCACACTTTCATCGCAAGCAATTGATAAACATCACAAGTACTCTAAATATGGATAAACGAGCAGCAGGGTTATATATATATTACATAGAGGGCTCACACCATAATTCATCACAAAGTAACCCAAAAGATAGCAACGGAAAATATAAACATAAAAGATAAACGAGTGGTGCCATACCCATCCCACAAGGCAACCGACTGGGGCAGAACTTAACTTCAACTACACATTATCCTTGCCACCCTCGTGGGATAACAGTAGACCACATCAATGTCATCGTTGTCCTCACCTGAAAGATGCAGCGTGAGTACAACAAGTACTCAGCTAGACTTATACAATAATAATAGAACAAAGGAGTAATGCTAGTCTCTACATCAAGGAGTATCGCTATGTCAATCTGATTTTGCGTAAAGCTGATTTTATTGAGCAAGTAATACATTTAAAACATAAGCAATTGTGAAATAGCTCAATCTAAAAATTTAGGACAGCAAGCTTATAGTTCTGAAATAGAAGTAAAAATGAGCACAAACCATGCTCTAACCATCAACAATGGGCCACCATTGCCCAATTATATATGCTACACAAGCATACCATTTATTATGACTAAACCAAGCCATATTTAACATCAAAGCCTTTCATATAAACCCATCCATCTATGACTATCCTAAGTCATGATATAACCACATATCCCAAGTTTGATGCTAACATGAGTGAGGAACACATCAAGCGGTCGTCCGTAACTGTGGACACGGCTATTCAAATAGTTCTTACTCTGATCAGAGGTGTACATCTTTACCCACACGATGTGATAGAAGCCAAACGGCTACACTCTAGTTTGATCCGTACCCGTCGGTACCCACACTCTACACATTGAGTGCGGACTAGAGGTCACAACAAAACCTTTTGCACGCTTAGCCCCAACCACCTAAACCACGTCTGGGCCCCCAACGACTTAGTCACGTGCGTGCGTGGTAACTAAGGCGGGCTCACCGTCGCGGGAGGCACCTCCGGCCAGAACCAGGCACGCACGAGGCCCTCCAAGGACTCTCCGTCCTCATGACTGCCTGACGGGCGTAGATGGCCATAGCCTCCCGTGCTACTTAGTTAAGCCGTCCCATTCCCAGTGTGTGGAAGTACGTAGGGTGCTTGAATAGACATCATGTTCGGTCCTTAACGACCCAGACGGAGCTACGTGCATCGGGGAAACACCATCCCGTCATCGACCTATCATTCGTCCAAGTCAAACATATTCTTAATTATAAATCAGAAGTTATTCTTTTCAGATTTTAACCCATCCATTCGGATTAAACTAGTTTTGAACCGATAGCTCCATCTATCGGATTTTTCTAGGTTTAGAAATAAGCATGGCTAAGCATTCGATAAAATAAAAGTATCCCAAAGTCCTTAACTAGGGGTGACAAGGTAAAAGTATGGTATCGATAATCAAGGAATGGAAATGCATACAATTGGGTAATATTTACTCTACCCGTTTTCCCATTTTAAATAGACCGTAACATGCATATAGATATTGCTTTCGCAAACAAATCAATTTATTGAAAATATAGGTTCAATATGCTTAGATGCTTGCATAGATGCTTGCCTTGCTGCAGCGAGTGGTCACACTCAACCTCTGGATTAGTTTCCTCGTACTCCGAAACTTCCGAATCTATCGATAAAAAGCGAATATGCAAATAAGAATCCAATAAACATGCCTATGCAAAAATGATCAATTAATTATGAGATAAATACAGTAGGTAGGGCATGTCCTAACAAGATTTTAGGAGGAAGAACCAAGTCATTTGCATCTCTGGATTGGGAGATACAAAAATAACAAGACCCTAAGGCTGAAAATGGCAAAAGCCAAAACTATAGGAAAAACCCTAAGTGGAAAATACATACTTGCATTCGCTGGTAGGATTTTATGAGTGTGAACACATATCTTCCTGGTTCCGACAAAGTTTGGTTCACTGAAATTTGATTAAAAATGATTTAGTTGTAAATTTTACAAGTTTATCAAAAAGAGGGGTTAGAAATTACTTAGGCCTATTTTGGGAAGGTAGTTTGTCAAATACAAATTGTCCACAGTAAAGGTTACAATTTTCTGAGTTAAACAAAAGTGGTTTCATATTTTTAGCAGTTAGGATGAATTTTCTAGAAATTTATAAACTCCTAGGTTATAAAGAGACATATAAAAGGTATTTTCATTTTTAGAGAAAAATCCTACACAGGAGTTCTCACTTTTTATTTTTCCTAATTAAATAAAACATTTTTATGAATCCATAGGAATTTGGTCCACCTCAAAAGGAGTTATAATGGATTTTGTAAAAATATTCCAAGTGTCTAGGCACAAAATAAGTTACTTTTGATTCATATTATTTTATGGATATTTTATGTACAGAAGTGGTCATATTTTATTTCACAGCATTAAAGTTCACAAATTTAAAGAATTAAAAAAATTGGTTTCACTCAAAAAGGAGTTAAAATGAAATAGTTATAGATTTCTGAAATTTGCATATTTTTCTGTTGGAAAATAATTCAGTTTGTCTTTTCTTTTCTTTTCTTATTTTTTTCCTCAGCTTGGGCCCATCTGTCGGCGGCAGAAAACAGAGGGGAGCGAAGCAGTCTGGGCCGCCGGCTCTGTTCGCCGGCGCCGGCGGCGAACGGCGGCGTGGCTCGGGTAGTGGCCTACAGGAGAAAGACAGAGCAGGACGAGACGAACACATCGGTGGTGGTCTTGTGGCCGACGGTGGCCGGAATCTTGCTGGCGGCGAGCTCCAGCGGCGAATGCTCACGGGTTAACGAGGCAAACCAAGCTACGGTTGGATTTTGGGCAAACCGGTGCAGTCATGTGTGCCTAAGAGATACCAGGAAGCTCACCAGAGGTCGTGCAGGGTCTGGCGAAGCTGGAACAGCAACGGCGACGGCGGAACTAGCCCGGCGGCGGCGGAAGCTTCGGGTTCCACGGCGGCGGCTCTCTTCGGTCGATCTGCGGCCGAGGTAAGATGTCCACTAGATCATAGGCTTCTTAGGGGTGGTAGGCATGCAAGGAATCGGAGTGGAACTCACCAGAGGAGAAATAATCGACTATGGCGGCAGGCGGCCGGACTTAGGAACGACGATGCTGATCTCCAGCTTTACGGCATTATACCTCGATTCCTTCGGTCAGCTAGCTTCTAGGGGTGAGGTGGCACTGGTGGCGAAATGGTTCGGTCAGAGACTTCCTGTGCCGGCCGGAACGGCGGGGCGACGCTGGCGGTGGCACTGGAGCGCAGAGACAGAACACGGTGGCGACGCGGCTGCTTCGACCAGCGATCCTAGGGTTTTGCAATACAAAAATCAACTGATTAGGATGTGCTCATCGTGTTCCTGTGGTCGGGAAAGGGTGGAGCTCACCGGATCTAGCTCGGGCTCAACCGAACACTTTCGGCAGCAGGGTGAAGGAGGCTGCCGCCGGTGATCCTTGGAGGTTTTCTTGGCTTTCTCGGTGGGAACGTGGAGAGGATGAGAAGGAGACTCGGCTGGCGAAGTTTGGAGTGAAAAGGTCGAGGTTTCCTAGACATGTGCTTGTCCAGGCTGCTCTGTATACTGTGAGAGGGAGGAAGAAGGAGGCAGTGACACGTTTGCATGCAGCTGCTGAGTTGTATCCATTGCACAGTAGTCAAGATGGGTCCCACATGTAAGACAATATTTTTTTACACATAATTGGCTAGGTGTACTCTATGACTTGTGGGTCCAAGAAGTTAGTTGCTAGGGAGAAGAGAGGAGTATGGGTAGGAATGTTGGTGACCAGTGGGCCAGCTCTTGTGGGTCCCACTGGTCAGTGACTTAAGAGAGGAGAAATCTCTAGAGACTAAGTCTTGTGAGCTGTCCAACATGCAGTTTTTGCATTACTGTTTTACTAGGTAAATGAGGAGTATAAATTATGGAAAAATTATTGGAGGTAGAGAAAGATGTGTTTAACCTGCTGACCAAATTTCAGGGTTAGAAGTGGTATGGTTCATCTTTGGCGAAATTGCAAATTAGGCATACTGATCCAGTTTTTCTGCAGTGTAGTTTATGTCCCTAGGGCTTTGCTCTTATTATTTTATGTGACTTCTTTGGGAATTAAATTGAGAAAATATTACTGGTGATAGAGTTTTTGTTGACACACCTGTTGGTAGAATTCCACTGCCTAATTAATCTTCATTTTTATTTGGTGAAATTTAGAAATAAACCAATTTATTTCAGCTAGCTTCCTAGTTTTGTTGATTTGAGGGATTTCATTGAAGCATTTATTGAAGTGATAAAATCATGTAAAATTTACAGTGGGTTAAGTATGTGGGATAGTGTTCACAGGAATTTTCCATGATTTTATGTGGAACCAAACATCTTTAGAAAATCCTTAGACTATACAAATGCATAGGTCAAGGAAAAAGAACACAGGCTGAAACTTGTTTGAATTTTTAAGGTGTCTAAACTAATGAAATAAATTCTGGAAAAATTTTATTAGTTCATGATGAATAAACTAGTATTTGAATAAATTATTTCCCACATATGCTTCTGTTCAATTTGATGCACTCTAATGACAGTAGGGAGTAACACTAATTACCTGGAATTAAATCTAGGGCTGTGACAGGCTCGGTCCCACAGGTCTCAACCTGGGACTTGACCGCCTGGGCGTCGCGGCGGCGGTGTCCTTTATCTTCAGCCCTCCTGCCACAACACGCGGTGTCATGGTCCCCTCGCCCCGATACCGAATGGGCTTTTTTCCCGCTCTCTTGGAGTCGGATTGGGTCGGGGCAGCAGCAGGGCTCCTCGGCCTCTTCTTTGATGCAACGGCCAACAACGGGCGGGAGTCCTCATCGAATTCCACGCACCACTATAGAAGATTCAACAAAACACACCATACAATGCCAGGCAATCACATATGCAAGTCCACAGGCATCCGCTACAAAAGAAAGACGGAGGTTACCTCGGGGCGGGGCCAACTGCGCCTGTAAGACGCAATGTGTCTCTTCTTGTCTTCGGTCTCGATCACCTCGCTGGAAAAGTATCTGAACAAGGTTTCCGTCACCTTCTGCTTGTTAGCCGACTCATGGCTGACCCGGTCAGGATCACGTTTTCCCTGGTAATCCCAGCCGAACGCACTCCTCAGCTTCAGTGGCTGGAGGCGCCGAGTCAGAAACCGCCTGGCCACCCAGGGTCCGGTCAGGCCAGCTTTCTTGAAGTTGTCTAACTTTGTCAGCAGTTGATGCACCTAGCCCATCTCCTCAAAGGTGGGATCTACTGACCAATTTGGTAAAACTACCGGTGGCAAGCCGGTGAATGGGCGCAAGGAGGGAGCTAGATCTGCACAATAGAACCACTCCTTGTGCCAGCCTTTCAAGGAGGATTTCCAGGGAAGGTCAAGATATGATTTCTTCCTATCGCTCCTTAACTGAAGACCAGCCCCCCCAATTACATTGATGTTATTTTTGGAGGGCTGGGGTTTAATGTGGAACAAATGCCTAAAGAAGTTGAAATGGGGTTCCACACCCAAATAACACTCGCACAGAGTCACAAAAATGGAGATCTGAAGAATCGAGTTGGGATTTAGATGCACTAATTCCAACCCATAGAAGTCAAGGATTTGGCGGAAGAATGCAGAAGAAGGAAGGCACAAACCCCGGTCGAAAAAAGAGGCAAAAACCACTGTTTCTCCAGATTGGGGATTTGGAGCCGACTCACCCTTAGCCGGCCGCTAGCGGATCACTTCTTGGCTTGGTAACTTCGATTGATTCTCCATCAGCGTCAGCTTCACCGAACCGCAATCCAATGTTGGCCAAGCATTCTCCGGTGCACCCGTAAGATCCGAAGCTTTCGGCATGATTGGGAGCGGAAAGATTTGGGGGAAAAGCAAATCGGGGGCTTGGAACAAACAAAGCGAACCAGAATCGCCCGAGTTCGAGCGGGGAGCAACAGCAGTAGCTAACCCTAGCTGAGCGGGAGGCGAAAAGTTGGGCGCAGAAGCGGAAGACGAAACGATTGGCTGGTTTGGGGAAGGTGAAGGAATCTTTTTCTCTCTGCCCGCTTTTATAGAGCCGATGCTGACTAGATGGGCTTGGGCCTACACAGTCAGCACTGGGCCACCAAGATATGAGTTCTTACAGTAGCATGCCCCATGTGGGCCGCCCGCAGGCTGAGTTGAAATTATAGTGCTGGTGCTACTAACATGAGCCAATGAGGTAAACAGATATGCTTCATGAGAGCCTTATTGCTAAACATATATGTTTCGGTGTCTGTTTTATCCACCAGGTCTCGAGGATATATCCTTACATGGATCACGAGCTGGTCTTCATCAAAATTGAGGATGCAGGTATCTTTCTCGAGTACACCTAACCACGCTGTGGATTTATTTTCATAAAGTGGTACTCGGCTTACATGCGTGGCCACCAGTTGCCATGAGCAACATTATTCCGGCTGATACAATGCTGAAGAATCTAACTTCCAAGTAGTGCACTACTCGGGAGAGACTATAAATATCTTTTCCCACTGACATGACGCGGAGGAGTCTAACTTCTGAGTGGGACGCCACTTGGAAAAGACTATAAACCCCTTATCCCAGCCGACATGAAGCTGAAGAGTCCCATATGCGAGTAGCATCCTACTCGGCAAGACTATAAACGCATATTCCGGCTGACACGAAGTCGAAGAGTCCTACATACGAGTAGTTCCCTACTCAGCAAGACTATAAATTAAATTCCGGTTGACATGATACCGAGGAATCTCATATACCAGTAGTAATCTACTCGGGAAAGATTATCAGGTTAAAGATCTTTGACTTTATGTTTAATTGTCTTCACAATTAAACACAAAGTCGGGGGCTACACCTAATAGGTGAGCCTATTCGGCGCACACTATTCATACATCTACATGAAGCCCTTCATAGCCTCGCTGCCAGCTGACATTAAGCAGGACTCGAGAAGAAGACTTACTCGGATAAAGAGTACTCGGGAGCATCGCACTCAGACGATCTTCACTGTGGAGGACGAGCACTTGGCATCAGCTGTGACTCAACTATGAAGGTCTTAGGGGCTACTGTGGAGGCCATGGGCCTCGGGTACCTCATTACCAGCATATGGGCCACTCGGATAGAGGATGGGCCAAACCATGCAATTAGAGATAAGATAGCACCCGGCAGATTTTTACCTTGTATAATAAGAAAACACAGTCTTAGTCGGATAAGTCTCTATCTCTAAGAAGGATATCCCTTGGCTGTATCCGGCTGGGATCCTTATCATGTACCCCTGTCCCCTAGTATATAAAGGGAGGCAGGGCGCCCCATGAGGGCACGCAAGATCATTGATGACCAAACACCTCAGAGGAAAAACACCTCAACTGGACGTAGGGTATTACCTCACATCGAGGGCCTGAACTAGTATAAAAACTCTTTGTGTTCCTCTACAATCCACCGAGTTTCCCTTCGCCGAGTAGCCCTATAGTTTTATTGCCGGTGCAAAGCATCGACAGTTATCTTGTAGTTCATCTGTGGTGAATGCTTACAGATATGTGCCCCGATTGGCTCCAAGTGTATAACATGTATTGTTGAACTACTTGCAGTCATGTGAGGAGTTCGATGACGACTCCCGAAAATTATCGGCCTGGAAATCGAAGAAGAGGCCAAGAAGTCCTTCCACTGCCCAGCCCGACTCCAAGAGAGCAGGGAAGAGACCTATTGTAGATTAGGGCAACAAGACGGTTATGAGGCCGAGTGCCGCTGCTAGGAGTCTAAAGGTAAAGGACACCGCCGATGCAACGCCCAGGCCATTGACTCCCAGACCAGGACCCGTGTAGTCGAGCTCAGCATCATCGAGCCCAACCAGAGTGCCGCCGAGTACAGGGCTGACTCCAGCGCCGCCAGGCTCAGCAACATTGAGCCCAAGAATGGCGCTGCCGAGTACCCGGGCACCCCAGCCAGCCGCACCAGGAGTGGGGCCAGCTAGGATAAAAACGCCGTAGCCGACTACCACGCCGACTAGCCCGATAGCCGGCCACAGCCCACTGCCGGGATCTGGATGCACAAGGTCCTGACCCGGGTTGCCCCCCAGCTCCAAGAATTGGATCAGCTCCGGGCCCTAAAGACCGTATTGGAGGAGCGCCATCAAGGGAGAGAAACTTGGCTGAAGGACGCCGTCACCCAGCTCAGGGACGAGAATTGGGACCAAGCTAAGAAGATGAGAGGTAAGCCTCCAGAATACCTCTTCCTGACCAAATCCTTAGTATATTTCTCTAGCTGTGTTGTTCCAGACTGCCCAGTTGTATCTTGACTGCAATGTTGAGTTCTTGACTAATCTGTCGTGCAGCCCTCGAAGCTGAGCTAAAGACCCGAACAGAGGGAGAAATCCAGCTAAAGGAGGCTGAGAGAACCAAGGCCAGGCTTGAAAAAGACAAGGCCGACCTGACAAGGGCCAATGCCAAGCTTGAGCAAGAGAAGGCTGAGTTGAAGAAGGCCAACGCCAAGCTCGAGAAGGAAAAAGTTGAACTGGAGAAGACCATAGCCAAGTGGGAGGCCAACTACAAAAGTAAGTCTCTGCCCTGACATTGATCTTAACCAATCCATTAATTACCCCATCTGCAGTTTTGCATGACAAGTTTGCTTGTCGATGAACCCGGGTAGCTGCTAGAGCCAATGCCCAAATCCAGTTTCAGGCTTTCGCAGAGGAGATAAGGGTTGTCAAGGAGTCACGGGAGACCCTTGCCGAGTCCGTGAAAGGGCTCCTTGACATCATGGATCCTCGCGAGGTGGGAACCAGCTCCAGCATGATCTTCCAAGTGGAGGCGCGCCTTAAGGATGCACCGAGTGCCCTGAAGAGATACTCAGATGAGCATGTTGTTGTCGGCGTGGCCCAGACCCTGGCGATGACCAAGTCCATCTACCCAATGGCAGATATTGAAGCCATCGGGGAGGGGTTCACCGAGGAGACGACACCTGAGGAGGCGCTAGAGCTGATAGCCAAGGTGAGACCAACTGCAGAGATGATCACCCGAGACCTGGGTATGTAAGAATAGTATATCATGCAGTCGGTGTATTGTGGATTTTTGTAAAGACATGTGTAAATATGTGTGCAATGCCGCCAAGCTCTGAATTGTTACTCAGTTGTCATTAGTTTTACCCGACTATATAGTCTACGCCGAGTTAGTCTATAGGAACTTAATAAAATCATTCACCGCAGGGAGCTGTACTAGGGCAAACGTGACAAAGTCGTAGTAAAACTTCATAACTTAAGTAAAACAAGCTCGTATATTATTGACAAAGCACATATAATACATACAGCCCCGACTCACTACTCGGTTGAAACAAGCGGCGTAGTGAGTCAGAAAAAAACTGTACACATGGGAAAGTATAAAACTCAAGTATAGAAAAGACATAGCTGTTCTATATTCCATGAGTTGCTGATGAGGGCACCGTCTTAGGTCTTCAGTCGGTAGGCGCCTAGCCGAGTAACCTCAATGATAATGAACGGCCCTTCCTAGATTGGGTATAGTTTATGCCTGTCTTTGGTGGTTTGTATTTTTCTCAAGATGAGATCTCCGACCAAAAAGGCGCGGCCACAGACATTGCGATTGTGATAATGATGCAGGCCTTGAAGTTACCTTGCCAACTAGATTGTTGTGATATCCCTCGCTTCTTCCAACTTATCTAGTTCGACCAATCGGGTATTGTTGGAGATGTCTTCTGAGTAAGCCCGAACTCATGGAGAGCCGAACTCTAACTTGGTTGGTAGCACAGCCTCAGCACCATAGACCAGAAAGAAAGGGGATTGCCCAGTTGCTCGACTAACCGTGGTTCTTAGGGACTAGAGTACAGATGGGAGTTCTTGTACCCACCGGCCCGCGTATGGTTGTAGTCGGTCAAATATCCTGGCCTTGATACATTGTAAGACCATACCATTGGCTCGTTCAACCTGCCCATTGCTCCGCGGGTGTGCCACAGACGCATAGCAGATCTTGATGCCGAAGTCGTCACAGAAATCTTGAAACACGCCGCCCGTGAACTGAGTACCATTGTCGGTGATGATGCGGTTAGGGACCTCGAATCGGTATAATATACTCATGATGAAGTCCTTTGCTCGTGCTGCTGTTATGGTTGCAACGGGTTTGGCCTCAATCCACTTGGTGAATTTATCCACTGTGATGAACAAGTGTGTGAACCCTCCTGGCGCTTTCTTGAAGGGCCTGACCATGTCAAGCCCCCATACTGCAAAGGGCCAAGAGATTGGGATTGTTTGGAGTTCTTGGGCTGGGAGATTGGTTTGTCTTGTGTAGAACTGGCAACCCTCGCATGTACGAACAATTTCTTTGGCATCTGTTACTGTTGTTGGCCAGAAAAATCCCTGCCGATAAGCCTTTCCGACTAATGTCCTGGATGCGGCATGATTGCCACATATGCCCGAGTGGATCGACTGTAGAATCTGCTTGCCCTCCTCGGTGGTGACGCAGCGCATAAGGACACCAGATGCACTTCTTCGGTACAGGTCTTCTCTGACGACTAGGAAACTCTTGCTTTAACGTTTGATTTGTTCGGCTTGGCTACAATCTTCTGGGAGTTCATCGTCCAGGAGGAATTTGAGAACAGGAGTCCGCTAATCTTGACATATGTGCAGCACCTCATCTGTCGCCAGGGTGGGTTCGCCTCCTGACTGCTTCGACATTGGTTTCTTCTTGACTGATGGCTCCATAAGTTGCTCGACAAAGATCCCTGTCGGGACCGCTTCTTGCTTGGATCCCATATTTGCCAATTCATCTGCAGCATCACTGTATTGTCGTAGGACATGTGTTATCTCCAGCCCGTCAAACTTGTTTTCCAGCTTGCAGACCTCCTGATACTATGTCGCCATGGTGTCATCGAGACATGTCCAGTCCTTCATGACTTGGTTCACCACGAGTTGAGAATCTCCACGCACAACCAGTCGATGTATGCCAAGTGATATAGCAATGCGGAGCCTGTGGATAAGTGCCTCATACTCGGCGACGTTGTGAGAAGCCGGGAAGTGGATTTGTAGAACGTACTTGAGTTTTTCGCCGATGGGGGATGTCAGTACGACGCCAGCCCCGGTGCCGCCGATCCGTAGAGAACCGTCGAAGTACATTGTCCAATACTCTAGCTTCGCTGTTGATGTAGGCATTTGAACCTCTGTCCACTCGGTCACGAAGTCAGCTAGAGCTTGTGATTTGATTGCTGTCTGTGGCTGAAAGGTGATATCAAACGCCATCAACTCGAGTGCCCATTTAGCGATTCAGCCGGTGGCCTCGCGGTTATGCAGGACGTCCTCGAGTGGATACGATGTGACCACCGTGACTTGGTGTGCTTGGAAATAGTGCACCAGCTTCCGGACAGTGATGAGTAGACCATATAGTAGCTTCTAGACCTGCGGATATCTCATCTTCAAGTCGGCATGGACCTCGCTGACGAAGTAGACTGGCCGTTGAACTTTTTGGATGTGACCCGGTTCAGATCGCTCGACCACCAGCACCGTGCTGACACCTGAGTAGTTGCCGCCATATATAGCATTAGCGGTTCTTGGGGCATGGGTGATGCCAACACGGGAGGTGATGTTTGAAATTGTTTGAAGTCTTCGAAGGCTTGCTGGGCTTTGGGAGTCCATTGGAAATTGTCTGCTTTCTTCAATAGCTTGAAAAAGGGCATGCCCCGTTCGCCCAGTCGGGAAATAAACCGGCTGAGTGCCGCAATGCAGCCTGTCAGCTTTTGGACGTCCTTCTGGTTAGTCGGGAGTGCCATGTTCATGATTGCATTGACTTTCTCCGAGTTGGCCTCGATGCCACGATGCGAGACGATGAAGCCAAGTAACTTGCCGGGTGGCACACCGAAGGTGCACTCTTTTGGGCTCAACTTCATCTTGAATCTTCGAAGATTTTGGAAGGTTTCTTCTAGGTCAGCGATGAGGTCTTCTTTGGATTTGGTCTTGATCACCATATCGTCAACGTAGGCTTCTACGTTGCGCCCGATCTGAGTGTGCAGACACCGCTGAATTGCGCGTTGATACGTTGCTCCAGTGTTTTTCAAACCGAACGGCATAGTGATGTAGCAGTATGCTCCAAACGGCGTGATGAAGGACGTCTTTAGGCAGTCCTCCTCCTTCAGGCTGATTTGATGGTATCCCGAGTAACAGTCGAGAAAGCTGAGAAGTTCGCACCCCGCAGTTGAATCCACTACCTGGTCTATTCTTGGTAAACCAAATGGATCTTTGGGGCAAACCTTGTTGAGATCGGTGTAGTCGACGCACATGCGCCATTTACATTTTTCTTCCGGACCAGAACTGGGTTTGCCAGCCAATCCAGGTGATAGACCTCTTTGATGAACCTGGCTACGAGGAGCTTGGTTATCTCATCACGAATAGCATCTTTGCGGTCCTGGGCGAAGCGCCATAGCCGTTGCTTGACTGGTTTGGCGTCTGTCTTGATGTTAAGGGCGTGCTCGATCACCTCCCTTGGTACGCCCGGCATGTCGGACGGTTTCCACGCGAAGATGTCTTTGTTGGCTTGGAGGAAGGTGACGAGCACGTCTTCCTATTTGGGGTCGAGTCCGGTCCCGACTAGAGCAGTCTTGGAGGGGTCGAAAGAGTCCAGGGGGATCTTCTTCATGTCAGAGTCCGCTGAAATTCCCGACTTTGCTGCTTTTTTTGCTAGAACTTGGTCTTCCTCGACTTCAGTTGTGATGGCCTGCCGAATGCTGTTGCGTCCTACTGCCTTCTCTTGAGATTGAGCCAACTCGCAGCTCTCCTTGTCGTAGGTGAAGGCTTGCTTGATGTCACTGCGGAGGGAGAGACTCCTACTGGCCCAGGCATCTTGAGCACCATGTATGTATAGTGCGGTATCGCCATGAATTTGGTGAGCGCCGGTCGTCCAAGTATCGCGTGGTACGCAGTCTCGAAATCGGCGACCTCGAAGCAGATGTTTTCTGTGCAGAAGTTATCCCACATGCCGATGGTGACCGGCAAGGTTATCTGTCTGAGTGGAGTTGAAGAAAGGCCGGGAATTATCCCGTGGAAGGGCACCACCGTACTCAGCCGCAGATCTGAACGAGGGATCTTCATCTCATCCAGGGTCTTGGCGAAGAGGGTGTTAAGTGCGCTACCTCCATCTATGAGGGCCTTCTTCAGCTTGATGTTCTTGACGACTGGGTCTAGGACGAGTGGGTAGCATCCTGGGTGTGAGACCCAATCGGGGTGATCCGCGCGGTTGAAGGTGATGGGCATTTCTAACCAACACAGATATTGGGGGACGTCTGCTGTAGAGACCGCATTGATGTCGTGTTCTGTTAGCTTCTACTTGCGCTTAGACTCGTATGCAGATGGCCCTCCGAAGATGTGGTTGAGCTCGGCCTGGGGATCTTGGAAATCGTCAGCTAGGCCTTGATCTGGCTTATCTTTGTCCTTATCGGCACCAGATAACGAAGCCTGCTCGGAAGCAAACTTCTTGAGCATGAAGCAGTCTTTGGCCGCGTGCTTGCCTTTGGGGTGGAAGGGGCATGGCCCGTTCATGACCTTCTGGTAGTCGTTGTTCCGTTGGGGCCACGACCGAGTTCGCTCCATGTTGGCCACCTCGTTGTCTGACTTCCGCTTGCGGTTGCCGGTCTTGTTTTGCGATGGCTCGTTGTCGGCTTTTGCCTTCTGGTCCTTCTGTTGTGACTCTTTCTTCTCGTCGAGGGCCTCTGCGACCGCTTCGGCCGAGTCGGCGTATTTGTTTGCCATATCGAAGAGAGCCCGGATAGAGGCTGGTGGCTTTCGAGTGAACTTCGCAATGAACGGGGCGTCCTTTACTCCCTTGCGGAAGGCGGCGATGACGGCCTCGTCCTTAATCATTGGGATCTGGTTGCACTTCTTGGAGAACCTCTTGATAAATTCATGCAGAGACTCATTCTTCTTCTGGTGCAGCTGATATAGATCGTGCTCAGAAGACGGCCTCTTGTAGGTCCCTCAAAAGTTAGCGATGAACCGCTCCCGGAGTTCTCCCCAAGAACCGATCGATCGCCTCGGGAGCCCTGTTAGCCATGTCCTTGAGGAGTCGGCCAGGGCGACCGGGAGGTAGTTAGCCATGGCTTTATGGTCACCCCCGGCAGCTCAAATTGCCAGGGTGTACACGGTGAGCCAGGACTTGAGGTTGGTTTTACCGTCGTATTTCTCGATCCCCGTAGGCTTGAAGCCCGACGGCTAGTCGACGTCCTATAGCTCGTGGGTGAAAGCTAGAACGCCTTCATCTTCGTGAGGGCTCCGGCTCCGATCACGGCGGTTGAACCGCTCGTGGTGCAGACCGAAATAGTCGTTCTCGTCCTCCAGTCGGTGGCGCTCGTCCTCTTCGCATTGGCGGCGCCGGGCATTGATGTCGTATCGGAGGTCGCATTGTAGACGAACTCGGAGGTCTTGGTTGAACCGGCAATCGTACTGGTGACGCCGCCGATTGTTGTTGTTGGTGTTGCCGAGTGATATTTGCCATGACTCCTCGTGTAGCTGAATTGAGCCAACCGCCCGGCGTCGTGTTGATGTAGATGAGCCTGCCGCCGAAGAGCCCGACCGGTCGGTACTAGTGTGTCGCCCAACTGCTGTTGCTGTTGATAGGCAGCAGCTGTAATCATCTCCTTGATCTTGGCGATAGTCGGGGTGGCTTGGTGATCAGGTCCGAGCTAGAGCGTGTCAAGCAAGGTTGCGCGGCCACGACATTCTGTTGTGGCATGATGAAGATGTCGTGGTCGCCGACTTTGGTCTGCAGGATCTGCTGCTGAGCGGTTTGCCCAGCCCTACATAGCTCGTCATTGCGTGCCCCGCGGTCGGCCTCCTCCTGTTGCCGTAGTCGGTGTGCCTCCTCTTGTTGCTCTTCTTGTACCCGACGCACCTCTGGTGGTGGGGTTGAAGCCATGAAGATCTCACGGGGGATAAGGAGACTCGCCAGACTGGTGTCCGAACTAGCGTCCGAACCATTGTCCGACTTGGAGTCGGAATCCAAATAGTTGATCGAAGTAAGAACGACTCCAACCTCCCTAGATCCAATATGAAACGGCTCTGAGCCGTGTCCAAACTGAATTGCAGAGGATCGGGTCTGCCATGTAAGATGTAGATCTGCGGTGTTGCCGAGCCTATACAGGAAATTGACGATCTCTCCCCTTCCTAGCCCAACCCGGGCCGGCTCAAGGCCTAGCGTGAGTCGGACACCGAAGGAGAGAGTTGTCCCAAGGCTTGAAGTAGAAGATTGCTACGTCAGATTGATGATGGTTGTTGTAGCGTCTTGCGGGCCAACTGGCGCAGAGTCGGCTGGTTCCTCGGCCGGTTGGATTGGATTTGCGTCGGCCAAGGTGAGATTGCCGATCTGTTGTAATACCCTACGTCTAGTTGTGGTGTTATTCCTTTGAGGATTTGTGTCTGCTTCTATGAGCTCGTGCCCTCAGGGGGCGCCCTTCCTCCCCTTATATACTGGGGGACAGGAGTACAAGGTAGGAGTCCTAGCCGGATACAGCCAAGGGATCTCCTCTTAGAGATACAATCTACTCGACTAGGACTATATATTCCTTATTGTACAAGGCAAAGTCTGCCGAGTGCTACTATATCTCTAATTACAAGTCTCGGCCCATCCTCTATCTGAGTGGCTCATATGCTTGTGATGAGGTACCCGGGGCCTAGGGCCTCCACACAATCGTTATGGCATGCCTCCTCTACACCCACGTCGTGAGGCACGTGACAGCGATGATTCACTTGGTAAGATAAAATTCACTATGCCACCTTTTGATGGGAAATATGACCCTGATGCTTATCTTTCATGGGAGTTAACAGTAGATCAAAAGTTTGTTTGCCATAATATTACTGAAAATAAAAGGGTTAGGGTTGTTACTAGTGAGTTTACTGATTTTGCTTCTGTTTGGTGGAGTGAGTACTGTCGTACACATGTAAATGCAATCCCATCAACCTGGGCTGACTTGAAGCGAGTTATGTGTGCTAGATTTGTTCCTTCCTATTACGTGCATGATTTATTACAGAAAGTGCAACAATTGAAGCAGGGCAACAAGAGTGTAGAGGAGTACTACAGGAGTTGCAAACTGGCATGATACGCTGTGGGTTAGTAGAGAGTGAGGAAGCTGCTATGGCTAGGTTTTTGACTGGTTTAGATCAAGAAATTTAAGATATTCTTAGTTACAAGGAGTATGATAATATCACTCGGTTATTTCACTATGCTTGTAAAGCTGAAAGAGAAGTGCAGGGGCGACGAGCAAGCACAAGGACTAATCTTTCTACAGGGCATGTTACTTCATGGGAAAGGCGTCCTCCCACTGCATCTACAAGCCATGCACCTACACCATTGGTCTCAACAAGCAAACCACGTTCTACTCCATCCATTATAGCACCACGAGTTTCCAAAGCAGCCAAAAGTTTAGCTGAAGCACCTGCAAAGAGTGCTTCATTGGTTGTCTCTACACGGCATACTAGGGTTGTTCAATGCCATCAATGCAAGGGATTTTGGGCATGTGCGGAGTGAATGCCCAAGCAAGCGCATTTTGATTGTGAAGGATAATGGTGAGTATTCTTCAGCTAGTGATTTGGATGAAGATACATATGCTATGCTTCCAGCTAACAACATAGGGAGTGAAGTTGAAGAGCACATTGTTCCTGAAGATGCGGACCATTATGAGACCCTCATTGTGCAGCGTGTGTTGAGTTCACAAATGGGGAAGGCGGAGCACAATCAAAGGCACAATTTATTTCAAACCAAGTGTGTTGTAAAGGAACGGTTTTGTCGCACCATCATTGATGGAGGGAGTTGCCAAAACCTGATCAGCTCTGAGATGGTGGAGAAGCTTGCTTTGGAATCTAAGCCACACCCACAACCATACTACATTCAATGGTTCAATAATCTCGGGAAGTTCAAGGTAACACGATTGGTAAGGTTGAATTTTTCAATTGGTTCTTACTGTGATTTTGTTGACTGTGATGTTGTACCTATGCATGCATGTTCTGTGTTGTTAGGTAGACCTTGGCAATATGATAAAGACTCTCTGCATCATGGTAGAACAAATATGTACTCTTTTGTGCATATTGGAAAGAAAATTGTGTTACATCCTATGACTCCTGTAGCTATTTTAAAGGATGAGATTGTTAGATCTAATAAAGTAAAACATCAGGAGAATGTTAAGACTGAAAATCAGATTGTGGCAAAAGAACTTGAGCAACATAAAACGAAAGAACCAAAATCTGATCATAGCAAGAAAAATGTGATTAAATTGAAGGGTGCTTGTTTGCTTGCTACTCAATCTAATGTTGTTGAATTGGATGCTAGTGCTGTTGTTTGCTATGCTTTGGTGTGCAAGGACGCTTTGTTTTCATTTGAGGATGTGCCTATCTCTTTGCCTCCTGCCGTCACTGGCCTTTTGCAGGAGTTTGATGATGTTTTTCCAAAGGAGATACCACCGGGGCTTTCACTGATGCGCGGGATTGAGCATCAAATTGATCTGATCCCTGGTGCATCATTGCCCAACCGTGCACCATATAGGACCAACCCCGAGGAAACAAAAAAAATTCAGCGCCAAGTTCAAGAATTGTTGGACAAAGGGTACGTACGCGAATCTCTTAGCCCATGTGCTATTCCGGTCATTTTGGTACCTAAGAAAGATGGTTCATGGCGTATGTGTGTGGATTGTAGAGCAATTAATAATATAACTATCATATATCGTCATCCTATTCCTAGGCTTGATGACATGCTTGATGAATTGTGTGGCTCTACCGTTTTCTCTAAAATTGATTTGCGTAGTGGTTACCACCAAATCCACATGAAATTGGGAGATGAATGGAAAACAGCTTTCAAAATTAAGTTTGGCTTATATAAGTGGGTAGTGATACCTTTTGGTTTAACTAATGCACCTAGCACTTTCATGAGATTAATGAAAAAGGTTTTACGAGCTTTCATTGGTAGATTTGTTGTGGTATACTTTGATGATATTCTGATCTATAGCAAATCATTAGAGGAACATCTTGACCATTTACGTGATGTTTAAAATGCTTAAGGTGCTACACGTTTATTTGGTAATCTTGAGAAGTGCACCTTTTGCACCGATCAAGTTGCTTTTCTTGGCTATGTCATTACTCCACAGGGAATTGAAGTTGATCAAGCCAAGGTTGAAGCAATCCAGGGTTGGCCGACTCCTAAAACGGTTACACAGGTGTGGAATTCTAGGTCTTTCTGGGTTCTATCGCTGTTTTGTGAAGGATTTCAATACCATTGCCTTGCCGCACCATTGAATGAGCTATCAAGGAAAGGCATACAGTTCCAATGAGGACAGCAACAAGAAGACGCTTTCAACTTGTTAAAGGAAAAATTGACTCATGCACCACTGCTCCAACTCCCTGACTTTGGTAAGATTTTTAAACTTGAGTGTGATGCTAGTGGAACTGCAATTGGAGGCGTGCCGATTCAAGAAGGTAAGCCTGTCGCTTATTTCACTGAAAAATTATCTAGGCCTAGTTCAAATTATTCTACTTATGACAAAGAATTATATGCATTAGTTCGAACTTTAGAAACTTGGCAACATTATTTATGGCCCAAGGAGTTTGTTATACATTCTGATCATGAATCTTTGAAGCATATTCGAAATCAAAGTAAACTGAACCGTCGACATGCTAAATGGGTTGAATTTATTGAGTCCTTTCCTTATGTTATAAAACACAAGAAAGGGATGGAGAATGTTATTGCTGATGCTTTGTCTAGGAGATATAACATGCTTTCACAACTTGACGCCAGAATTTTTGGTTTGGAAACAATTAAAGATCAATATGTGCATAATGCTGATTTTAAAGATGTGTTGCTAAACTGCAAAGAGGGAAATACATGGAATATGTTCGTTATTAATGATGGTTTTGTGTTTAGAGCTAACAAGTATGCGTCCCAGCTAGCTCTGTTCGTTTGTTGTTGCTACAGGAAGCGCATGGAGGTGGGCTTATGGGACATTTTGGTGTGAAGAAGACTGAGGATGTGTTGGCCAGCCACTTCTATTGGCCAAAGCTAAGGCGCGATGTTGAGCGCTACGTTTTCTGCTGTACGACGTGCAATAAAGCTAAGTCTTGACTGAACCCACATGGTTTTTATATGCCTCTTCTTGTTCCTAGCGTTTCATGGGAGGATATTTCAATGGATTTTGTGTTAGGACTGCCTACATCTAAGAGGGGGAGGGATAGCATTTTTGTTGTTGTTGATCGATTCTCTAAGATGACACATTTCATACCTTGTCATAAGAGCGGTGATGCTACACATATTGCTGATTTGTTCTTCAGGGAGATCGTTTGCTTGCATGGAGTGCCATCTACAATTGTTTCCGATCGTGATATGAAGTTCTTGGGCCATTTTTGGAAGACACTATGGAACAAGTTAGGGACTAAATTATTACTTTCTACTGCATGCCATCCCTAAACAGATGAGCAAACCGAAGTAGTCAATCGCATGTTGTCTATGATGTTGCGGGCTGTATTGAAGAAAAATTTGAAGATGTGGGAAGAGTGTCTACCTCATGTGGAGTTCGCCTATAATCGCTCATTGCACTCTACCACGAAGATGAGCCCGTTTTAGGTGGTATATGGTTTCAATCCTCGTGCTCCTATTGATATTTTTCCATTGCCATCTTCTAAAAAAGTGAACTTAGATGCTTCTAAACATGCTGAATTTGTGTTAAAACTACATGAAACCACTAGAGAGAACATAGAGCGCATGAAAGAGAAATATAAGGTTGCCGGTAGTCAAGGTAGAAGAGAATTAACTTTTTAACCTGGTGATCTTGTTTGGTTACATTTAAGAAAAGATAGATTTTGCTACTTTGCACAAGTCTAAATTGATGCCTAGAGTTGATGGACCTTTCAAATTGATTGCTAAGATAAATGATAATGCAAACAAGATTGAGTTGTCTATAGGTTATGGGGTTAGCGATACTTTCAATGTTGCTGATTTGAAGCCATATCAGGGAGAGGAGGATGAGCTTGAGTCAAGGACGAATCCAATTCAAGAGGGGGAGGATGATGAGGACATCTCTACCATGGATACAGTCACGCCAAGTACACAAGCTGAACCGGTGATACAAGGACCAATCACATGAGCTCGTGCCCATCAAATTAATTATCAGGTAACTTCGTTCTTAGGGTTGCATAAGCATGATTTGAACGGGGTACTACTAAATGCTTGTGATGATGTTATTGTACTTAGGAATGAAGGAGAATATGCACACAAGCCAAAGCATGAAACAACACAGAAGATTTCGGTTTGGCCTTCTACACAGTCCCAAATTAAAACAAGCATGCCCGTTGATCCAGGAGTCCGTTTGGAGCCCAAGAGTACTTCATGGCCTATGGATCTAGTCTCACCTTGAAATTCAATCTGATTCGACTGTAATTGCCAAAAGAGTGCCGACCTATTTCTGGAAACTAGGACTAGCGATGTTGTGTCACTTCCACCTAGGCCCATGGGCCTTGTACCACAAGGGTGGCGTGCCACGCCCAGAACGCCGTCCCTAGCCCCTCTTCTTGTATAAATACTTAGCCACCCCCTTAGGTTTAGTTTGGGTTTTGTTTAGATCAAAGTTTACCATCGCTACTTTGCCGGGTAAAGCCGTGGTCGATTAGATCGTCGTTTTCTCGTTACGAAATCCCACCTTCGTATTCAGATTCATATTGGAGCTTTCATCTTTTATTTGCAATTGAGTTGCTTGTGCATCTTGTTCTTTCTAGTTCTCGATTGCTTGTAGGAACAAATACCCTCGTGGTTAGGTTGATCGTGCTCTGTCAAGAACACGAACAACCCCTAGAGTTGGTGTAGCGATCGCTAAGGTGCAATGTCCTTTGACGGTTGTAGTCGGGTCGTCAACTTCACCTCCTTACAATCGAAGTTATCCCTCTCATTGAAAGATCGGGACACCTGAGAGCACATCATATGCTCAAAAGTTCCGTTAGAGAGATTTGGAGCGTTTTGATAACATGCCATACAACTCACTAAAAATATAAGTTCGCAACAAATGGTGTCAAATCACTCCCATATGCCTAAAAGTTCCTTTAGAGAAGTTATGTGCGATTTATTAACATGCCAGATAACTCGCGAAAAATATAAGTTTGCAACAAATGGTAATCACTCCCATATGCCCAAAAGTTCCTTTAGAGAGGTTATATCCGGTTTCGTTAACAAGCCAGACAAGTTGCGAAAAATATAAGTTCACAACAAATGGTGCAAATCACTCCCATATGCCCAAAAGATCCTTTAGAGAGGTTAAGTGCATTTTCAAAATATGCCAGACAATCCGCGAAAAATATAAGTTCACAACAAATGGTGTCAAATCACTCCAATATGCCCAATAGTTCTGTTAGAGAGGTCTGGAGCGTTTTGTTAACATACCATACAACTCGCGAAAAATATAAGTTCACAACAAATGGTGTCAAATCACTCTAATATGCCCAAAAGTTCTGTTAGAGAGGTTTCGAGAGTTTTGTTAACATGCCAGACAACTCGCGAAAAATATAATTTCGTAACAAATGGTGTCAAATCATTCCAATATGCTCAAAAGTTTCGTTGGAGAGGTTTGGAGCGTTTTGTTAACATGCCATACAACTCGCGAAAAATATAAGTTCACAACAAATGGTGTCAAATCACACCAATATGCCCAAAAGTTCTGTTAGAGAGGTCTGGAGCGTTTTCTTAAAATGCCATACATCTTGCGAAAAATATAAGTTCACAATAAATGGTGTCAAATCACTCACATATGCCCAAAAGTTTTGTTAGAGAGGTCTGGATCGTTTTGTTAACATGCCATAGAACTTGCGAAAAATATAAGTTCGCAACAAATGGTATCAAATCACTCCAATATGCCCAAAAGTTTTGTTAGAGAGGTTTGGAGCATTTTATTAACATGACATACAACTTACTAAAAATATAAGTTCTCAACAAATGGTGTCAAATCACTCCCATATGCCCAAAAGTTCTGTTAGAGAGGTCTGGAGCGTTTTCTTAAAATGCCATACATGTCACAGCCCCAAATCTAATTCCAAGTAATTAGGGTTATAACCTACTGCCACTAGAGTGCATAAACAAAATCCTTGCCATGTCGCTTCATGCAAAATTAAAGTTTGCAATATGTAAACCTTCAATAGTTAAAACCCTAATCGGTAAAAACCAAACCTTACCAAATAGTGCATCAAGTTGAACAGAAACATATGTGGGAAATAATTTATTCAAATACTATTTTAATTACCATGAATCAATATAATTTTTCCAGAATTGATTTCATTAGTTTAGACCCCTCACAAATTCCAAACAAGTTTCAGCCTGGATCCTTCTCTTTGCCATATGCATTGGTACAGTCTAAGGATTTTTCTGAAGATGTTAGGTTGCACATAAAACCATGGAAAAATTCCTGTAAGCACTATCTCACCAAATAAACCCACTGTAAATTTTACATAATTTTATCACTTCAATTAATACTTCAACCAAGTCCCTCAAATCAGCAAAACTAGAAAGCTGGCTGAGACAAATTAGTTTACTTCTAAAATTCACCAAATAAGAGTGAAGATTAATTAGACAGTGCAATTCTACCAACAGGTGTGACACCATGAACCCTACTACCAGGAATTTTGGTTTAATTTAATTCCCAAAGAAATCACATAAAATAATGAGATCAAGGCACTGGAGGAATAAATCAAGCTGCAGAAAAACTGGGTCTGTGTGCCTACTTTGCAATTTCACCAAAGGCAAACCAGAACACTTCTAATCACGAAATTTGGTCAGCATGTTAAATACATCTTCCTCTACCTCCCATTATTTTTCCCATAATTTATGCTCCTCATTTACTTAGTGAAACAGTAATTTAGAGAACTGCATGTTGGACAGCTCACAAAATAGTCTCTAGAGGTTTCCTCTCTCTCAAGACACTGACCAGTGGACCCCACAAGACCTGGCCCACTTGTCAGCCTCATAGCAGCATGTGACAGTGTGTTTCACCAGGAAATTCACCCATACTCCTCCACTCCTCCTAGACCATCACTACTTGGACCCACAAGCCATAGAGTAAATATAGCTAAATATGAGTAGAACACTGTTTCCTGACATGTGGGACCCACCTTGACCACTGTAGCAGTGGAGACGACTCAGCATTGCATGGCAGACGTGTCTTCCGCTTGTTCTCCTCTCCCACAGCACACACAGAGTGACCTAGATTAGCTCCACCATGGGAAACCTCGGCCATTTCGCCTCAGAACACGCCAGCCATCTCTCCTCCCTTTCCTCTTCAAGTTCTCACCAAGAACACCGACGAAGACCGCAAGGATCACCTCCAGCCCATAGATGATGATTATGACTTGGTTTAGTCATGAGAAAGGATATGCTTGTGTAGCATAATTGTTTGGGCAATGGTGACCCGTGGGTAATGTTTAGAGCACGGTTGGTGCTCATTTATATTTCATTTTCAGAACTATAAGCTTGCTGTCTTAAAAATTCAGATTGTGTTATTTCTCAAAATGCTTATAGTTTCAAGTATTAATTGCTCAATAAAATCAGCTTTGTGCAAAATCAAGTTAATATAGCCTTCTTCCTTGATGTAGAAACCAGCATGCTTCCTTTGTACTATTATTATTGTGTAAGTCTTGCGGAGTACCATTCGTACTCACGTTGCATCTTTTCAGGTGAGGTTACCGACGAAGATGGTGTGATCTACTGTTATCCCGCCGAGGGTGGCGAGGATAATGTGTAGTTGAAGTTGAGCTCTATCCCCAGTCGGTTGCCCTGTGCATGGGTTTGGCACCACTGGTTCTTGTCTTTTGTGTTTATATTTTCCGCTGCTATGTTTTGTGTTACTATGTGATGAATTAGGGTGTGAACCCTCTAAGTAAAGTATGTAATCCTGCTGCATGTTTATCCATCTTCTGAGTACTTGTGATGCTTATCAATTGCTTGCGATGAAAGTGTGAGGCTAGTCACTTTCCTGGGGACTAGCTGAACATGAGTATGAGTTGTGTATAATTGAGATGGTTGAGGGATAGCTATTGTGGTTCGAGTCCTCTGGGGTACGTATCGTGTTTGGTCGCCACCATCGAGTGGTTTGACGGGCGTATGACGGGGAGGACTGGCAAGCTATCCTTATGATTATCTCTTTTGTACACTTCTCGGTATTTTGGATTTGTATTGTGAGTGGGTAAAGATTATGGCAAGTCTGCGATGAGGATGGATGGTTACCGTATTTATTCGGGTTTTATTCGAGACCCCATCCATCTAGATAGTTCGCGTTGCCGTAATAGTTACTCTTCATAATGCACTTCCGGGGTGCCCACAATACATCTCATGAAAAATATAAGTTCACAATAAATGGTGTCAAATCACTCACATATGCCCAAAAGTTTTGTTAGAGAGGTCTGGATCGTTTTGTTAACATGCCATACAACTCGCGAAAAATATAAGTTCGCAACAAATGGTATCAAATCACTCCAATATGCCCAAAAGTTTTGTTAGAGAGGTTTGGAGCGTTTTATTAACATGACATACAACTCACTAAAAATATAAGTTCTCAACAAATGGTGTCAAATCACTCCCATATGCCCAAAAGTTCTGTTAGAGAGGTTTGGAGCGTTTTGTTAACATGCCATACAACTCGCGAAAAATATAAATTCGCAACAAATGGTGTCAAATCACTCCAATATGCCCAAAGGTTCTGTTAGAGAGGTCTAGAGTGTTTTCATAACATGCCATACAATTCGCGAAAAATAAAAGTTCATAACAAATGGTGTCAAATCACTAACACATGCCCCAAAGTTCCTTTAGGGACGTTAAGTGAGTTTTCTTCACATGCCCTACAACTCGTGAAAAATATAAGTTCGCAACAAATGGTGTCAAGTCACCCCAATATGCCCAAAAGTTTCTTTTGAGAGGTTAATTGCGTTTTCTTAACATGCCCTACAACTCGCGAAAAATATAAGTTCGCAACCAATGGTGTCAAATCACTACAATATGCCCAAAAAGTTCTGTTATAGAGGTCTGGAGCGTTTTGATAGCATGCCATACAACTCGCGAAAAATATAAGTTCATAACAAATGGATCAAATCACTACAATATGCCCAAGAGTTCCGTTAGAGAGGTTTGGAGCGTTTTGTTAACATACCATACAACTCGTGAAAAATATAAATTCACAACAAATGGTGTCAAATCACTCCAATATGCCCAAAAGTTCTGTTAGAGAGGTTTAGAGCGTTTTGTAAACATGCTAGACAACTCGCGAAAAAGATAAGTTCATAACAAATGGTGTCAAATCATTCGAATATGCCCAAAATTTCCGTTGGAGAGGTTTGGAGCGTATTGTTGACATGCCAAACAACACGAAAAATAAAAGTTCGCAACAAATGGTGTGAGATCACTCCCATATACCCAAAAGTTCCTTTAGAGAGGTTAAGTGTGTTTTCTTAACATGCCAGACAACTCGGAAAAAATATAAGTTCACTACAAATGGTGTCAAATCACTCCAATATTCCCAATAGTTCCGTTAGAGAGGTCTGGATCGTTTCGTTAACACGGCATACAAATCGCGAAAAAAATAAGTTCACAATAAACGGTGTCAAATCACTCCCATATGCCCAACAGTTCCTTTGAAAAGGTTATATGCGTTTTCTAAACAAGCCCTACAACTCGCAAAAAATATAAGTTCGCAAGAAATGGTGTGAGATCACTCCCATATACCCAAAAGTTCCTTTAGAGAGGTTAAGTGTGTTTTCTTAACATGCCAGACAACTCGCGAAAAATATAAGTTCGCAACAAACGGTGTCAAATCACTACAATATGCCCAAAAAGTTCCGTTAGAGAGGTTTGGAGCGTTTTGTTAACCTGCCATACAACTTGCTAAAAATATAAGTTCACAACAAATGGTGTCAAATCACTCCAATATGCCCAAAACTTCCGTTGGAGAGGTTGGAGCGTTTTGTTAACATGCTAGACAACTCACGAAAAATATAAGTTTGCAACAAATGGTCAAAAATCACTACAATATGCCCAAAAGTTCCATTAGAGAAGTTTGGAGCATTTTGTTAACATGCCAGACAACTCGCGCAAAATATAAGTTCACAAATAAATGGTGTCAAATCACTCCACTATGCCCAAAAGTTCCGTTAGAGAGGTTTGGAGCGTTTTGTTAACATGCCACACAACTCGTGAAAAATATAAGTTCGCAACAAATGGTGTGAAATCACTCCAATATGCCCAAAAGTTCAGTTAGAGAGGTTTGGAGTGTTTTGTTAACATGCCATACAACTCACGACAAATAAAAGTTCGCAACAAATGGTGTCAAATCACTCCAATATGCCCAAAAGTTCCGTTGGAGAGGTTTGGAGCGTTTTGTTAACATGCCAGACAACTCGTGTTGGAGAGGTTTGGTGCGTTTTGTTAACACGCCAGACAACGCATGAAAAATATAAGTTCGCAACAAATGGTGTCACATTACTCCCACATGCCTAAAATTTCCGTTGGAGAGGTTTGGTGCGTTTTGTTAACATGCCAGACAACGTGTGAAAAATATAAGTTCGCAACAAATGGTGTCATATCACTCCCATATGCCTAAAACTTCCGTTGGAGAGGTTTGGTGCGTTTTGTTAACATGCCAGACAACACGTGAAAAATATAAGTTTGCAACAAATAGTGTCAAATTATTCCACTATGCCCAAAAGTTCCGTTAGAGAGGTTTGGAGCGTTTTCTTAATATTCACAACAAATGGTGTCACATCACTCCCATACGATTTGACACCATTTGTTGCAACTTATATTTTTCGCAAGTTGTCTGCCATGTTAAGAAAACGCTCCTAACCTCTTTAACGGAACTTTTTGGCACATGGGAGTTATTTGACACCATTTGTTGTGAACATATATTTTTCGCGAGTCGTAGGGCATTTTAAGAAAACGCACCTAACCTCTTGTAATGCCCTGAAAATTGTCTTCATTAAAAACTATCGTGGGTAAATGGAAATACAAGAATACACTAGAAATTTTTATTTGAGAAAAGAGTTTGAATAAAATTTTGAAATTTCTAATATTAAAAATCCCGAGTTTAAACCTTTAAATAAATACTTGGATGCTTTTATATTCCAGGGGTTTTGTTAGAGTATTTTAAGCGTTTGAGTATTTATAATAATAAATTCTTCATGTTTCATGGTGGCATTTACTTCTGGTAAATTCCCCGTGATTTAATAAACCCTCTGAAATTTTCTCGGATTTTTCGGAGTTACAGAATTAATTTTAATGCTATAAAGATCACTAAAGTAATTAAATAAATATAAATAAATTCCTTTTCCTTTCCCCTGTTCGGGTCGTTCCTGATTCAGTCCTTTGAAATCTCCCCGTTCATCGTGAACTCTAACTCCCTTTTCTTCTAGGGTTTTGTGTTGTTCCCAGAACCCTAAAGTCATCTCGAAACCTAAATTCGCAGTTACCGGATTTTTCATTTTTGAAACCCTAGAACTCTTTTGGACTCCCAATACAAGAACAAGATCCTTTGTATTCAAAATATCTATATTTCCCTTTGAGATAAATCCCAGATATTCCCTTAAACCCCTTTTCTGTCAAAATAAATCCAAATCTCCAATCGTCTAAGATTTCTCCAAATTCCAGTCCCAATAAAACACCCTTGTCAATTCCCTAATCCCAAAATATTTTATTCGGAATATTCCATTTCCTAGTTCCCGGAAAATCTCCTCCAGTTCCCAACCCGAACAATAATCCGATATTTTATTCCCCAGATATTCCTCGAATAATCCTCGAATTCTTAAATTCCAATTTTCCGAATTTTGGAACTTTTCCCAAAAACCCCCTTCCTTTTTCCTCCTTTTTCTTCCTTTTTCCTTTTTCCCCCTTTCTTTTTCTGCTTTTCTTCTTCCTCCTCTTTCCTTCTTCCTCCCTTCTTTTGCTCTCTCTCTCTCTGCATCTGCCGTTCGAGGCCGTGGCTGGCCGAGCCCGCACCTCCCCGGCCCGGCCCGCACCTTCCCCCCGGCCCCGGCCCGCTCTGCGCCGCGCGAGCCGCCGCCGCCTCCCTGACCCGTCGCCGCTTCCTCGGCCTGCCTGTCGCACCCGAGCCGTGGGCCCAGCCCAGCGCCGTCGCCGCCGCCGAATCCGGGCACAGCCGCCACCCGCCGCCGCGCCTATATATATCACAGCCACCAGCCCTTGTGCCCTAGTGCTGCCACAAGAAGCCGCCGCCGCCCTTCTCTACTTCCGCCGGTGCCGCTGCCCTACTTCCAGCGCCGCCGCCACCCCGTCGCGCCGCCTCTCTGGTACTCCCGTGCGCCGTCGCCCTGCCGCCTGAGTCGCCGCTCCATGCGCTGCCTCGCTGACTGCCTTGCGCCGCCGCCCCACTTCCCTTGCTCGCCGCCGTCCAACGCCGCCGCCGAAGGTCGTCATCGTCTTCGCGACCGCCAGTCGCCACTAGTGAGCATCCAGACCGAAGATGCCCTTCTTTGATTCATCGCCGCCATCGTTCTTTTCCAATCGACATCGTTGCCCATCCTCCTCTGCCTCCTGTTCGTCGTCGACGTTGCCAGGTAGTCACCGTCGTCGTCTATCACCTGTGCGCCGTTCTCTCCAGTGCCGACATCGCTGCCCTGCTGCCCTTTGGCTTCCCCCATCTGCCGCCGTCGCCACCACCACCGACCCATCCCTCTCTCGTGCGCCGTCGCCGTCGCTACCCCAGGAGCGTCCCCATCGTCGTCGTCGTCGTCGGTTTTGCCGCCGGTGAGCCCGTGCCCCCCTGGCACCTCTGTCCTTTCCCCATCATCGTCATCAGCATCACCGTCGTCATCTACACCAGTGCCTCATCCTTCTCCCCTGTTTGTTGTTGTCATCGCAGTCGGTTCCGCCATTGTCATCTCCTCCCCGGCGCTGCCGCCCGTTGTGCCCTGCCCTAGGCCGCCACCCCTGTTCCTGTGCGCCGCTATCATCTAGTCGTCGAACGCCACCATCCCGAGCCGTGGTCGCCTCGCCAGCCGCCGGCATGCCTGCATGCCAGACTTTCACGCCGCATCCCCTCCTCTCCACTCCAGGCCGACGATACCATTGCATTGCTCCATCTCTCGTTGGTGTCGGCTCGCCAACGCATCACCATCGTGGCACCGTCAATCATCGTCGTCGTCGAACTCTCCGGCCGTCGCCGATGTGTCTCTCGTGCTATGCCTTGGACGTCCGAGCTCGATTGGCTCCACGGCATGCCACTGCTGCATGGATCCCGGCGAATATGTCTTCAAGCCGTCCCGGTCGTCAATCCTTTGAGACCCAATTCGGGCCGTCCAATCCACATAAAATTCTAAACCGATCCTAGCCATCGGGTTGTCTAGATCGAGTCTCCATTGTTGGATCCATATGTCGCAATCCGGTACCACGTCAGCCCTAGCCACCTCAGCTGCCACTTCGGGTGCCACCTCATCCCCTTCGGCCACGTGGTATCCACCTCTGCAGTCCATCGGCCCCTACTATTTCTAAATCCATGAACCAAGTCCACCGTACGCCTGGTCACTGACCATGGACCCCACATGTCAGCATTTAGCCAAAATAATTGTTCTAATCCCAAAATCTAGAGAATATTCCCGAAAATATTCCTTTCTAATTCTTTTCAGATTTATTCCGAATTCAATTTTCCAAAAGCCGTATCTTTTCTGTCTGAAGTCCGAATCAACCTGTTCTTCTTCCTAAATTCATCTAAAATCATAATTTACTTGTTTATGTATTTTTATGTACTATTTATTTGGAATTTCCTAGGGTTTTCATCGTTTTACGTGTAGTTACGTATATATCGTCGTTTCGGAAGACTACCGAGTCTGCGGAAGAGTTCGGAAGATTATTTGAAGACTTTTGCGATTGCAAGGCAAGTCACACGACAATCTTCTAGAGCATGTTGATCCCAATTGCAAAAACTATCTTGTTTTAACAATATTGCAAGCAACGCTTTTGAATGTCATTATATGGGTGTTGACGCCAAAAATCGCTGGGATCTGGTTCGGCGTCGGGTTGACACGCGAAGGCCTGGGAGATTTGCTTCACTCCAGTGCAGGTCCTAAAGTCTTGAGGTTCGTAGGCGTGCCAGTCAATTTGACCCTGTAATTGACAAGGAGAAAGAAATGTTAAATTCGCGAGCCAATCGGCTGGAAGCCGGCTTGGACTCCTCTCATCGGCCGATGGCCGATATGCACTCTAGCACTTATACGTCGGCTTAAAGCCGATGATGGCAGGAACAATAGCATAATAATAAACAAGTATCGTGCTAGCTGATCATCGAAGGGGTACTCAAAAACCGGCTATAATCTTGATAAAATAAGTAGGCATAATGCATAAGTAAATAGATCAAATAAACTCTAGCCGATCATAGTTTAGTATTACTAGTTTTGCCGTGAAAATGTGCCCGTGTCCGGACCCTTGCTCGTATCGGCTCCCGAGGTCTTCACCTGCTGTCCGGGCCCGTGCCCGGATCCTTACCTAAGTTCGTGCCCGGGTCCTCACCTAAGCTCGTGCCCGGGTCCTCATCTGGGGTCGTGCCCGGGAACCTGCTTGTACTCGTACTTGGATCGGCAGAATAAACCAATCGGCTAGCTCCTAGCCGATCGTGACAGTAATACAGACCAGAATATATGATAAAGTATGCAATAACATGAATGATAGATAATTGATGAGTCAACCGACTATCGAACAAAACATAAGGTTAAAGGGCTAGAGGCCGATAAAGTAAAACAATGAATAGATGTAATCGGCTTCAATAGATAACTTATGAGCTAAGCACTCCGATAACAACATCGCATAACACCCATCGGCTCATCAAGAGTAAAGCTATTATCGTCAGTCTAGTAGATCGGACCCAACCATTGCAGCACAGACCAATGATGATAGCGGCACCTCAGTAGGCCGATAGATCTGATGCGATCGTGATGAAGATAACTTATCGGCTATACACTCCGATAAGACGCCTGCGTGTAAAGCATCGACTTAGCGGGATCGTTTTATCGCTAGCAGTTTAGTAGGTCGGACCTAACCGATAGAGCACAAACTGATGATAAACCGCTCCTAGTAAGCTGATACGATCTACGCACACGTGATGTGATATACCTAATCAATCTATGAGATCAAACTGAACTGATGCAGCCATAGACAAAGTAAATATATCGTGGTAAGCCAACTACCATAAACCGACTAGAATATTGGACCTAACCGAGGAAGTCCTAGCCGATAGGTAGCTGGGGTGACGAGACTTACCCTCTCGCAGGAGTTCGGACCTAACCGATGCAGCCCGGCTCGAGAAGCAGGATCCCGTCGGAAGGGTGGCGATGCGCCGAATTTTGTATTGATCGAGTGATGATTTACAAGGTGCCCGGGCGTACGTATTTATACCCCGAGTTACATGAGTCCTTATAGGACACAATACATGATTTCCTATCCACAACAGAAAAACGCCAACTAATCCTGACCGGACACGAGGTCAGGTTTCCTAAAGATAAACACCTGCCTAATTAATAGGTACAGTAAATAACTGCCAAGTAACGGTCTTCACGGCTCCTTCCCGATTCTGGCCTCTTCTCTGTCAGTTGACTGCAATCTCTCCTTTGACCGAATCTGATACAGGACCTTACCACATTTTGGCGTTAACAATGGGTATTTATTTACTATCCTATGATCCATTGATAATTATGGCCATGTCGATGCTGATTCCTATACCTTGATACCCCGGTTAATAATATTGACTAGCTGGATGTTTAATTATTTATCTAGCTAGATTATTTAGGAGTTGCTTAGCCATGGCTAGAAACTATAGTGACATTTTATGTGGGAAATTATTCATTCATTCTAATTAATTAATGGATACTGGCTATATTTTCACGACAGTGAGTCGTGGCTAGTTAATTAATTGTGTCAACTAAAATATGGATGAATGGTGGGTTGTGAGCACCAGGTTGGAATGTTGCTAGCGGTGCTCATGACAGTTAAGGACCGGTTCGCGGACTACCCGTTATGAAGCAATACTCGTGCTAACCACAAGCTAGTATGGGTAATGGTGGGAACCAAAGTGTAGTATGTTCAACCAGGGTCCACCATGGTGTGTTGTGGCTGTGTCAATAAGACCACCATGGCTGCATCAATAAGTCCATGTCTTGGGCGTTGGGCCGTCTCCCAGCCGAGGTATCTGATCAATCGTACCGGAGACTGGTGGTCTAGTGGGTGGCTCCCTTGTTGTGCGGATTACATGGAGGGTCCTATCACAACTCCTTTCCGAGGTACCGTGGTGGTATCAAGGGGCACAGTGATGTGTTGTGGAGTTGTGTCTTGTTGGTAAATTGGTACACCTCTAGCCAGAGTAAAACTATTCGAATTGCCGTGCTTGCGGTTAATGAGCGGCCTAGCAATGTTTTCTGTGATTAGTCCCACACTACTCATTAATGGAAATAAATGATGGAACAGTGATAGCTCCTGTTTGGAGAAGTTTTGGTTTGGGACTGAACTGCGTTGGAGCGTTGTTCAGAGATTGGTTAAATGCTGATAATAATTAAACTACACTATTTTAATGGTTTTAAAGTGCAAATGTTTTAAATGCTGTTTTATTCAAAATAAGCCATACTATGCCTTTCCTTTGGTATCCTATTGCATTACATTGCATTCCCTAATGTGGCTTGTTGAGTACGGTAGGTGGTACTCAGTCTTTGTTGACGCCGAAAACCGCCGGGGGCCGATGATCTGGTTCGGCGTCTGTAGACACGCGAAGGCCTGGGAGATTTGCTTCGCTCCAGTGCAGGTCCTAAAATCTTGAGGTTCGTAGGCGTGCCAATTAATTTGACCCTGCAATTGACAAGGAGATAGAAAATATTAGATCAGTGAGCCAATCGGCTGGAAGCTGATCTGGACTCGTCTCATCGGCCGATGGCCGATATAAACTGTAGCACTTATACACCAACTAGAAGCCAATGATGGCATGAAAAGTAACTAATAATGATAAGCAAATTCCAAACTAGCCGATCGCCCAAGGAATACTTGAAAATCAGCTATAAACTGATAAAATAAATAAGCAAAATGCGCAAATAAATAGATTGAATAAACTTCAGCCGATTGCAATAGTAATTGCTAGCGCCGGCCCAAAGGTGCTGCCTGCGCCCATGCCCGGGCCCTTGCTCGTGCTCGCGCCCGAGTCCTCGCCTGCTGTCCGCGCTCGTGCCCGTGTCCTCGCCTGTGCTCGCGCCCGAGTCCTCGCCTGCTGTCCGCGCTCGTGCCTGGGTCCTTGCCTATGCCCGTGCCCGGGTCCTTGCATGTTGTTCGTGTCCATGCCCGGGTCCTTGCATGCTGTTCGTGTCCGTGTCCGAGTCCTCGCCACAAGGAAACAACCGAGATATAGAATTTTGTGCTGCCTCGACTTGGCAGCGATTTTCTAAACAGGTTTGTGACAAATTGGCTGGATATAAAGATAACTTATCGGCTAAATACTCCGATAAAACATCGCATAAAACCCATCGGCTTATTAAGAGTGAAGTTATTACCACCAGTCTAGTAGATCGGACCCAACCGTTGCAGCACAGACTAATGATGATAACAAGACCTCGATAGGCCGATAGATCTAATGTGATCGTGATGTAAAATATGATAACTTATCAGCTATGCATCCCGATAAGACGCTTGCGCAAAAAATATCGACCCAGCGGGAATGATTTATCACTAGCAGTTTAGTAGGTCGGACCCAACCCATACAGCACAAACTTAAATCGCTCCCAGTAAGCCGATACGATCTGCGCACGCGTGATGTGATATACCTAATCGATCTATGAGATCAAACTAAACTAATGCAGCCATAGACAAAATAGATATATCGTGGTAAGCCGTCCACCATGAACCGACTAGAATATCGGACTTAACCGAGGAAGTCCTAGCCGATGCGGTGGCCGGGGTGATAAGACTTACCCTCTCGCAGGAGGTCGAACTTAACCGATGCAGCCCGGCTCGAGAAGAAAGAACCCGTCGAAGGGGTGGCGATACACCGAAATTGTATTGATCTGATTGATGTAGATATATTACAAAGCACCCAGGCATACGTATTTATACCCCGAGTTGATACGAGTCCTTATTGGACACGGTACACGATTTTCTAATTACAGAAGGAAACATTAACAGGACCCAACCGGACACGAGGTCAGGTTTCCTAAAGATAAAATATTAATCCTTGCCTAATTAATAACCAAGATAATTAACTACCATACTGTGGTCTCCACGGCTTCTTCCTGGATTTGGTTCCTTCTGGATCAACTTCCATTAGTTAACTGTAACTTTCTTCTTGACCGAATTTGATATAGAGCCATACCAAATTTTGGCGTTAACACATGCCCCCCAATTTCAGAGTTCTTCTATAGGACTTCAAAATTCTTTCATTTTGGGCCTTCAGATTCCTTCCATACCGAGGCGGCCCAAGGTAGCCCACTTCCCATAAATGTTTGAAACAGTGCCAACGGCCTTGATTCCCGCCCGGTCATCATGCCTCTATAAACCGCTTCGTCTCCCTAGCCTTTTTTACACTTTCACATCACCAGAGCACTACCGCTTCATCTTCCGAGACCTCAATGAACTCCGGCGAGCTCAGACGAACCATCGCAGCTCTTTTCTTCGACCACCGATTCCCGTTCTTCTTCTTGTGCAATGGCATCAGCATCCGAAGTCCCCGAGGTAACCTTTCTGCCCGATTGTTCTCTTCGGCTTTGCAACCTAGATAGATCCAATCTGCCATGTTCTTCACCTGTTCTTCGTTGTGTTCATGTTTACTGTAGAAGCTCAGAAACCAAGTTCTGATCCCAGCCGCCGATTACCCAAATTTCTTCTATCATGGCCCAATGGGTAGCGAGGATCCCACAGATTTCATCAGCGCCGAGACCCAACGCATTCCTTTCAAGAACTCCGCCATGTTAGTCAGTGATTGGACCAATAGCTTCAGATCATGGCCGAGCAAGCTTCCTGGGTGGAGGGACTGGTATATTAGAGTATCGGCCGCGAAGAGAACCCTCTGGGAAGAATCAAACACCGGCCACTGCATCAACCTTTCTCTGGCCGATATGGAAAAGAACAAACCTCTGCTTGCATCGGCTTCATATTTCTAGTTAGATGCTCTCAACGCCTTCATGTTCGGGCACGGGCCGATGACCCCCACCTTGATGGATGTGACTATGCTCACTTGCCTCGACACGACGAATTACATCAACCCCTTCAGGCTCCGATTCAAGCCTGCTCATCGGCTTCAGGCGAAGAACATCGGTGGCTGGTCCAGGTGTATATCAATCCACAACAAGGGAACTGGACCAGTCGACGATCGAGAACATGTCACCTTTTTGAACTTGTGGCTGGAACGGTTTGTTTTTGGTGGTGCAACCCTCGGCCCAATGACCAATATGCAATGTCTGGCAGAGTGCTTGGCCGATCGGAAACAAATCCCCTTGGGGCAATACCTCCTTGGCGCCACTTATCAGCTGCTACATCAAGTAGCGACCAAGCTATCGGCCGGCCAGCCCATCGGCCATATTGGGGGTCCTTGGTGGTTTGTGCAACTATGGCTCAATGTCTACACCTCCAAGGCCTTTTCTGAGACTTCTTTTCTCAACCAATCCTTTCCAGCCAATCATACAGAAGACCAGGAACCCACTTACCGCCGATGTATCTCCATGGGCGAAGCTGCATCGGCTCTTCCTGGTGGCAAGATAACACCTGCTGGACTCAGTCAATGGTTCAAGGGGTCTTATTACGGCTTCACCAAGGAGGCCACACTTTGGTTTGCATACAATGATGCATCGTCATTCGAAATGCCTTCCAACTTCAATCCACTCGATGCTCTGGAAGACGATGAGTCGAAGGCCATATTTCTATTGGTCGTTACCCCCTGTCTGCTGCCGACTGGCTTCTCTCTGGGCCGATCACAACCATCATATGAATTTTACCATCCATTGGTCGGCTCCCGTCAGCTTGGTCTTGGTCAACTTCCGATCGGCCTATTCTTCATCGATAAACTTCAAGCCTGGGGCAACGTCAACAATGCTTTGGAGTATGATCGGATGCGGACCTTAACAGAATCTCTTCCCTTGGGCGCCGCCACCGAGGTGAATGTATGCACCGCCAATACAAAGCTTTTTGCCCGATGGTGGTCAGAATGGAGGAGACATCTATTTAACTTAGCGGCCATCCACTACTGTTCTCGCCTCAATGCCGACTACATCGAATCCGATGAAGAGGTAACCCCCATAAGCCTTAATCATCATCTCCGATCGTCTCTCACTCTTAATTTTGCAGGCTGCCAACGTCGAGCCCCCAACGACAAGCACTAGTGGCCGGCCGATCATGTATCAACCCCCATCGGCCACTCCGAACTTAGGGCGCGATGCTCCCTCTCCATCGGCTCTCCTCCAGGCGCCCCAGCCGACAGGACAGAAACGCAAAAAGCTGGCGCATCGCCCTTCTCTCAAGAAGCAGAAAACCAGCGTTGATGTCATGGTCACGGCGCCACTTACTACCCAATCAACATCGGCCCCTTCATCTCCACAGGTACGTGCTAAGTCTTGATATCATTATCTGTTTTCCCATCTTTTTCATCAATTTTATCTTCAGCTCGAGTCATCGGCCCCTGAACCTCAACCTTCTATCAACATCCCCCCAAGCACTGAGCCGATGACTTCTCCAGCCGCCCCAATCTCAGCACCCGGTCCCCAAGCCGTTGATGAGGCTGTTCCTACTACATCGCCTGACATCGGCCGTTCTGAAGAACAACCTACTCGTCCACTTGAAGCCAATGCCACCCAAGCTGCCGATGCCCTACCTCAGGTAATCTCTCTATATCCATACTTCATTTTTTAACTCTTCACTGATTCTTTTACCGATGACAATTTGCAGTCCTTAGCTGATTTGTTCTCCTTCGACATCGGCAAGTACTTAGAGGCAGAAGAAGCAACAGCCACCAGTGCGGCAACCAAACCATCCTTCCCAGCCGATGTGCGTGAGTACTTGACGAATATCATCAGTCGGCTGGAAAATCCGATCGACGCACTAGTGGAAGACTGTGGGCCGATCCGGGCAAGACTTGCAGATAATGAACATCATTTGCCCGAAGAACTCATCGACGCACTGACTCCACGGCATATCTGGAATCTCACAGATTCAGACTCATCAAGCTCAGGCAGCGCATATCCGATCGTGCTGACCAACAGAAGATAACCCAAGATATCCAAGTCGATCGGCTGTCAGCCCAAACAGAGAAGAAAAAGCTTGATGACATGGTAACTGCCCCTCAAGAGCTCCAATCCAAATTGAATCAACTGAAGAAAAAGGAGTCCGATTTGCTGGCAGAACTTGAAAAAACTCATAAGGATCTTGAAACCACAGAATCCCAGCTCATCAGCCTGCCACAAGCTATACAAGATCAAGAGGCTAAGGTTGCAGCAGTGGTGCATCAAGTCGTTCATCGGCGCAAAGAATTGAAGACCATCCCGGGCTCCAATGAAGACGACATCCGCGCCATAAGTGAAATCGACCAGATTCGCCTGTGTGCTGTTGAAACAATTCAAAAATTTTTGTAAAACTTTATCGTTGATACCATTGATGTTGCTCCGGAACACACCGATCATCTTTTGCTGTAACATAATTTGATCGTCACTGTTGCCTGTTTCTTTCAATTGTCCCTTAATATTTTTGTCTGCTTGATCTAAAGGCGATATCAATTGATATCGGCTATTTTTAGGCAATGCAAAAACAACGGCTTTCTGAACTATTTCAGAAATCGGCCACACCCAGCCGATTCAGGAGTTAATCCAAACGCTCGGATAGTACTTCTTGAGATATTTCCCATTAAGCGCTTTAGTAAACTCCGTCCACCCAAGATCTTCTAGTATATAGGCATTGCTAGGTACGCAACGATTAATCCGATAGGGCCCTTCCCAATTAGGCGACTATTTTCCAAACTTATTATCTCTGGACCCGATCGGCAAAATCAATTTCCACACAAGATCTCCCTCAGCAAACGATTTATGCACCACCTTTCTGTTATAATGCCTAGCTGCCTTAGCCTTGTTTTCCTTGATCCTCTCCAGCGCCCTTAACCGATTCTGAGCCAAATCCTCAAGCTCATCTGTCATCAAGTTATAATAATCATCGGCTGTCAATTGATTCTGCAAAGAAATTCTCCTAGAGCCGATGTTAGTTTCCCAAGGCAAAACTGCTTCATGTCCATATACTAGTTGGTAAGGTGGCACCCGGGTAGATCCATGACACGCCATCCGATATGCCCATAACGAATCGGCTAACGTAGTATGCCTTCTTCGCGGCTGTTCATCAATCTTCCGCTTAATCAACTTGATCAAACTCTTATTAGAAGCTTCCGCCTGTCCATTAGCCTGAGCATAATAAGGCGATGAATTTAATAACTTGATTCCCATACTGGCAGCAAACTGTTGAAACTCATCGAACACGAAAATAGATCCCTGATCGGTAGTTATCGTCTAAGGAATTCCAAACCGATAAATTATGTGCTCCTTTACAAACTCGATCACCTCTTTGGACGTAACTTTCTTCAGAGGAATCGCTTCTACCCACTTTGTAAAATAATCTGTCGCTGCCAATATGAATTTATGTCCCTTACTCGATGGAGGATAAACCGGGCCGATCATGTCAATTCCCCATCCTCTGAACGGCCACGGTTTGATGATAGGATTCATAGCCGACGCCGGTGCCCGCTGTATATTTCCAAACTTCTGGCAATCTTGACATCCTTTATAGTACCTGAAGCAATCTTCCAGCATTGTCGGCCAAAAGTATCCTACTCTTCTCAGCAACCACTTCATCTTATGAGCCGATTGATGAGTCCCACAAACGCCCTCATGCACTTCGCACATAACCACTTTGGCTTCTTCCAAATTTAGGCACCTCAGCAGAACTCCTTCAAAAGTCCAATAATATAAGTCCCCATCAAGCAACACATATTTAGTAGCTTTATACCGAAGCTTCCTGGAAACCGATTGCGACGGATTTTGTAGATAACCAATTATTTCCTATCTCCAATCATCGGCTTTATCCTAAATATCATTATCGGCTTTATCTGAATATCATTATCGGTTATTTCAACCTCAACCTGTCTATTTAGCCGATAACCAGAAGCAATTTGTGCAAGATCATTGGCTTCTAAATTCTGTTCTCTAGGGATATGATCCACTGATACCATCTTGAAATCCTTCAACAAATCTGTACATTCCTCATAATATGATCTCAAAACATCATCCCTGCACTCATATTCCCCAGACAACTGCTCGATCACCAACAAAGAATCACTAACAATCTCTATGATATCGGCTCCGATCTCCTTTAAAAGTTGAAGTCCTTTCAGCACCGCCTCGTATTCCGCTTGATTATTAGTCCGATAAGGTTTAATTGTAAAAGCAAACTCAAAACTTGCCCCCCGAGGCGATACAATGACCAAGCCGATACCAGATCCATGCTTGCAAACCGATCCATCAAAAAACAAAGTCCAAGGGACCGGCTCCACATAATCTTCGTGAACCCCTCTGTGTTGCACAATGAAATCGGCCACCGCCTGTCCTTTGATCGCTTTAGCCGATTCATACCTCAAGTCAAACTCTGTCAAGGCAAAAACCCATTTACCAACTCGCCCTTTTAAAACTAGAGCCGTCAACATGTATCTTACCACATCGGCCTTGCAAACCACCATACACTCAGCCGATAGGATATAATGCCTCAACTTAGTGCATGAGAAATATAAACAAAGGCATAATTTTTCTACCGCAGGATATCTCGTTTCAGCATCCAAAATCCTTCTGCTCAGATAGAACACAACTCGCTCCTTCCCCTCAAATTCCTGTATCAAAACAGATCCGATGGATTCCTCATCGGCTGATAAGTATAATTTGAACGGCACTCCTTTCTGTGGCGGAAACAGAACAGGTGGGGAACTCAAATAACTCTTAATTCCATCGAATGCCTTCTGCTGATCTGGCCCCCACACGAACTCTTGATCGGTTTTCAATTTTAACAACGGGGTAAAAGATTCAATTCTCCCCGACAAATTTGATATGAATCTCCTTACAAAATTAATCTTACCGATCAATGACTGTAACTCTGTCTTGTTACTTGGTGGCTCCGTGGTCTTGATGGCTCTGATGCTCCGTTGACTAACTTCAATTCCTCGCTCATGAACCATAAAACCCAAAAATTGCCCAGCCGATACACCAAAAGCGCATTTGTTGGGATTCATCCTTAGTCCGTATTTCTTGGCCCTTTCCATCACTTTTCGCAAATCGGCTATATGGCCTTCCTCACTTTTAGACTTAACCACCACATCATCAATGTAAATCTCCACTAACAAGCCGATGAGATCATGAAACATATAATTCATCGCCCTCTGATAAGTCGCACCGACACTTTTTAACCCAAACATCATTACTACCCACTCATATAAGTCGATAGCTCCAGGACATCGAAACGCAGTCTTATGTATATCTTCTTCAGCCATAAAAATTTGATTGCATCCTGCACTGCCGTCCATGAAGCTAATAATCTTGTGGCCTGATGCTACATCCACCAACAAATCTACTATCGGCATCGGGTACTCATCCTTTGGGGTAGCTTTATTTAAATCCCGGAAATCGATACATATCCTCAATTTTCCATTCTTCTTTTCTACCGGGATGATATTAGAAACCCACTTAGCATATCGGCATGGCCTTATAAACTTGGCGTCATATAACCTTGTAATCTCTACTTTGATTGGCTCATATAATTCTGCCTTAAATCTCCTTGGAGCCTATTTGAGCGGCCGATATCCTGGTTTAATGGGTAGCCGATGTTCAACAATTGATCGGCTTAATCCTGGCATCTCATGATACTCCCAAGCAAAGCAATCCCGATACTCCTTCAACAGTGTTATCAATTCTTCTCGAAGTTTAGGGCATAACTTTTTGCTTATGTACATCGACCTTGGCTTATCTCCTGGTCCTATATCGATCTCCTCTAAGTCATCAGCCGACGTAAACCCTTGTCCCAGTTTTCCTTCGAAATCTTCAATGGAGCCCATCAGAGTAACAACTCGGAGCCGACTTGCTGAATCGGCTGTATCCCTTGGCTGGTAACCTTAAGATAATCCCCTTCCCATGTTTTTCCAGACAAGCAATCAACACCATCTGCCTCCCAAACCGGCAAATCGGTCATTGCAATGTTGGTTGACCGATCTGCTAGGACACCTCGACTTGATCTCCTTGCCACTGTATCAAACATCGATGCATCGTCGAGGGCACGCAACAGTTCGCGTGAATCCAATCCCTACCAAGAAGCAGACTATATGATCCTTTTCCATCGATAACGAAAAAGTGGTAGGTAATGTCTTGTTTCCCACTATCAACTCTAAGTTTAACACGCCTTTCGCCTCTGATAAATTCCCACTGAAGTCTTTTAGCACCATATTCGTCTTGATCAAATCTTTGGTAGTTTTCCCCAATCTTCGAAATGTAGCATAAGGCATTAGATTAACAGCTGCTCCCCCATCAACTAGCATCTTCGTCATCGGCTTCCCATTCACATAGCCCTTGATATATAATGGCTTCAAGTGCCGATGCTCTGACTCCTTAGGTTTATCAAATATAGCCTGATCAGGTTGCAACGTTAACTGAGCGAAAACTTCTTCATTGCCTTCTTCGTCCGATGAAAGTGCTTTATATTCCCGAGGCAAAAATAAAACCATATTTACTGGAGCCGATGGATCGACTTCATCGTCCTTCCTCTTCACATGCCATACTCGTTTTGTTCTCTTGTGACGATGATCGGCCTCTTCCTGATCTTGCCTCTGTTCTTCCTGTTGCTCTCGGTGTCGCAGCCGTTGTGCCCTTCTCTTCTGATTCTTTGTGAATATCCCACTAGGACACCATTGAGGATTTTGGACTTGTTTTTCATGTACTTCCTCTTTATTTTCTTCAAAGAATTCTTCGTGGACCGGCCCTAATCGGCTATGTACCGATGCTCGTCTCCTAGGTGGCCGATCCTGCGAAAAACTTTCCTGCCGATCCCGCTGAAACCTCAGATCATCACACTCAGGGCAATCTTCAATTGATGGCAGTCTCATCCCTTGATCCCAGAAGAATCGGAAGAACGGACAATCCCAATGTGGATTATATCTTTCCCTGTCTGGCTCAATCCACTGCTCTTCGTACTTTGAATATTTTTCTATCATGCCCGATGAAGTAATCCTAGATCTATATCCTTAATGCCTTCCTTCATCGGATTGAGTCCTTGACGATGATCCTGCATAAACCATGTTCACGGGGAACGGGTGTCCGTCAATCTTCATAGGCTTTTTGTCTTCGAATTTGATCCTCCCTTGTTCAACAGCCGATTGAATTTGTTGCCGAAAATCTTTGCATTCGTTGGTGTGATGTGATATCATATTGTGCCACTTGCAATATCTCTTCTTCTTCAGTTCTTCGGCCGATGGAATTACGTGGTTTGGCGGAAGTTGTATCTGCTTCTCCTGTAACAGTAAATCGAAGATTTTATCGGCTTTATTAATGTCAAAATCATACCGTTCTTCCTTGCCGATATCCTTAACCCACGAGCATGATACTGGTTTTTTGTTCCTAGCCCACTCCGCCAATCCGACTTCAGCATCGGATCCCTCATCATCTGAGTCCGATGAATAAACCTGTACCTGAGCAACCCTTCTCTGATATTTATCCTTTTTCGCCTCTTGAAATCGGCTTTCATGAGCCGATACCTTCTGTACCAGGTGCGCTAGGGACTCGAACTCCTGTGATGAAAACCTCTCTTTGATTGGCGCTAAAAGACCTTGAAAAGCTAAGTCGACTAGATGTCCATCGCTCAGGTTTAGACTGTAACATCGGTTTCTAACGTCCCAAAATCGCTGAATATATTCTGGTACTGTTTCATCTGGTCTCTGTCTAACCGATGTTAGATCCGTCAGTCTCATCTCATGGATCCCAGCAAAGAAGTATTTGTGAAACTGTTTTTCTAGATCGGCCCATCCCCGAACTGAATTCGGTGGTAATGAAGAGAACCATGTATAAGCCGATCCAGAAAGCGACAAGGGGAAAAACCTAACTCTCAGAGCCTCTTCAGCCGATGCCTCCCCGCACTACGCTAGGAATCGGCTAATGTGCTCTATTGTAGATGTGCTGTCTTGCCCTAAGAACTTAGAGAAATCCGGGACTCTGTATCGGTGTGGTAATGGGACTCTGTCGAACCACTCGGGATATGGATGCCGATACATAAATGTTTGCTCCTTTGGCTTGATCCCAAACTGCTCTCTCACTATCTCTGCAACCCTTGCCGACAAATCTTCTTCCCTTGGGTTATCTTGTTGATACTGTATCGGGGGAGTTGGTTGCCGATTCTGTCTAGGATATTCTCTCTGGTAACTACCTGGATCGGCCCTACCTCCTGGATAATTTTGTTGATATCCCCCATAATAAGCAGACCGATGGTATCCAGCAGGAATATCCTGTTGCCCCCCAGCCTGGTTCTGTGTAAACAGGTTTTCCGGTATGTCTCTGTTTATCCCATAAGTAACCTGATTTGGCTCTGTCTTTGGCGGGAGATATACAGGACCTCGAGTAGGCTCTTGAACAATTGATCCATCCACTGTCTTCTTTATGAGGTTATGAAGCGTGTTCACCAGGATCCTGGATTGATTGATGAACGCGTGATGTACTGCTTCATTCACCATCTCCTGTAAGGGTTTTACTGGTGGGCTTTCAGGTGGTGTGCGGCTCGATTCTCCAATCAAAACTGGTTTCGGAAACTGAGATTTTTGAATCGGCCCTTGTCTTGTCATGCTGAAGGATTCCAAGCAAAGCTTCTGAAAATTGGCCATATTTTGCTCGACTTGCTGCCTTTGCTCGTCTGTTAAATCTTCCATGTTGACCGGAATTACGTTGTTTGTTTTGATCTCTTTTCCGGCCATGTTGCAATTCTGATTAAGACTTTGTGTCGAAACTTTGCGTCCCACCAGGCATGCCAAAAACGTGTTGACGCCAAAAACCGCCGGGGGCCGACGATCTGATTCGGCGTCTGTAGACACGCGAAGGACTGGGAGATTTACTTCGCTCTAGTGCAGGTCCTAAAATCTTGAGGTTCATAGGCGTGCCAGTCAATTTGACCCTACAATTGACAAGGAGATAGAAAATATTAGATCAATGAGCCAATCGGCTGGAAGCCGATCTGTACTCGTCTCATCGGCCGATGACCGATATAAACTGTAGCACTTATACACCGACTGGAAGCCGATGATGGCATGAAAAGTAACTAATAATGATAAGCAAGTTCCAAACTAGCCGATCGCCGAAGGAATACTTGAAAATCGGCTATAAACTGATAAAATAAATAAGCAAAATACGTAAATAAATAGATTGAATAAACTTCAGCCGATTGCAATAGTAATTGCTAGCACCGGCCCAAAGGTGCTGCCTGCGCCCGGGCCCGGGCCCTTGCTCGTGCTCGCGCCCGAGTCCTCGCCTGCTGTCCGCGCTCGTGCCCGGGTCCTTGCCTGTGCTCGCGCCCGAGTCCTCGCCTGCTGTCCGCGCTCGTGCCCGGGTCCTTGCCTATGCCCGTGCTCAAGTCCTTGCATGCTGTTCGTGTCCGTGCCTGGGTCCTTGCATGTTGTTCGTGTCCGTGCCCGAGTCCTTGCCACAGGGAAAAAACCGAGATATACAATTTTGTGCCGCCCCGACTTGGCAGCGATTTTCTAAACATGTTTGTGACAAATCGGCTGGATATAAAGATAACTTATCGGCTAAACACTCTGATAAAACATCGCATAAAACCCATCGCCCTATTAAGAGTGAAGTTATTACCACCAGTCTAGTAGATTGGACCCAACCGTTACAGCATAGACTGATGATAATAACAAGACCTCGATAGGCCGATAGATCTAATGCGATCGTGATGTAAAATATGATAACTTATCGGCTATGCATCTCGATAAGACGCTTGCGCAAAAAATATCGACCCAGTGGGAACGATTTATCACTGGCAGTTTAGTAGGTCGGACCCAACCGATGCAGCACAAACTGATGATAAATCGCTCCCAGTAAGCCGATACGATCTGCGCACGCGTGATGTGATATACCTAATCGATCTATGAGATCAAACTAAACTGATGCAGCCATAGACAAAATAGATATATCGTGGTAAGCCGTCCACCGTGAACCGACTAGAATATCGGACTTAACCGAGGAAGTCCTAGCCGATGCGGTGGCCGGGGTGACGAGACTTATCCTCTCGCAGGAAGTCGAACTTAACCGATGCAGCCCGGCTCGAGAAGCAAGAACCCGTCGAAGGGGCGGCGATGCACCGAAATTGTATTGATCTGATTGATGTAGATATATTACAAAGCACCTGGGCATACGTATTTATACCCCCGAGTTGATACGAGTCCTTATTGGACACGGTACACGATTTCCTAATTACAGAAGGAAACATTAATAGGACCCGACAGGACACGAGGTCAGGTTTCCTAAAGATAAAATATTAATCCTTGCCTAATTAATAACCAAGATAATTAACTACCATACTGTGGTCTCCATGGCTTCTTCCTGGATTCGGTTCCTTCTGGATCAACTTCAGTTAGTTAACTGTAATTTTCTTCTTGACCAAATCTGATACAGAGCCATACCAAATTTTGGCGTTAACAGTCTTGCATTATTGCAATCTTTAGAGTGAAGCCTTAGCGAGGAGAAGAAGTTGGTGTTTGGCTTATACCCCAGTTGAGCTGCCTGTGGCTTGGAGCTGAAGCTTCGCTAGTTGCCATTCCGCTACTGTTTTCTTCTATGTGAGGACTAAGTGCCTCTGTTGTAAGTATTTATTGTTATTTCGTATTTGGTTATGTTTATCATATTGTCAATTTGTGTACCTTGGCTGATTTCTGGACGAGGATTTATTGCACAAATTAGCTTTGGAAATTCTGGTGAATTTCTGGGCATGACAAGTTGGTATCAAAGCCAAACTTGACTGAAGGATAAGCCAAATGGTCAGACCTTAAGGACATCTTTTCTGAAAATCTATTTGCGAAAAAAATTTTCTCCTCTTATCTATGGAATTCTTTGCAAAGTTTTTATCCATCCTCCCTTCCTCCTTCAACTGTTCTAGTTGTTAAACCTGGTGGCTACAGCAAGGAAGATGATGGAAGTCGTCTCAAGCATCGGAAAGCGTCAAGGAAGATTCTCGGATCCAAGTCGTCATGCCGTCAGCAAGGAATGAAGACTTCGTGCAAGGAACCAATCCTAAACCAAACCTCCCTGGCGACCTTTGAAGAGTAGTGACGTTAGTTTAGTTGTGTTAGCTTGCTTGTTAGTGTGCTGGTGGTTGCTCCTCTTGTGGTTGTGTGTTTGGGTAGCGTATAGCGTATGTCAAGTGGTGATATGGCTATACTAGTTTAGCAGTGTAATAAACAACACTCTATATTCACTACAGTTCAGTAATAATTGAAATATTTAGTAAAGAAGATGCCCCTCTTTCTCTCTCTTTGCTCTATACCTTCTCTCCCCGTTGATTTCTCCACCACCAATGGTTATTTTTATACATGTGATAAAAAGAAAGAGATTATATTGGATTCAGTAATGACCACAATCATGACCTAGGTTCAGCTAAAGATATGCAAACTTCAATATTGAGGCAAAATTGTAAACAGAATCTACCTAAAGATCATGAAGGCTACTTTCTAGTAAAGCTAGTGTTGGTCATATGCCTGCAAAAGGAAGCTAAGGAGCCTTAGGAAGACACAAGTAATGGATAGCTAGATCGGCTCATCTTTGAAGATGACGACCAGACCTCAGAAGACAAAGCAGTCTGTCAGGAAGACGAATAGAACATGATGAAGAATAGAAAGAGACAAGTCAAGCCAGGATTTACGGATCATCCTCGCCGTTCTAATTTTCTCAGAAGAACAACCTTACCAGTACAAACGAGACCAGAAAAACAATGTTTGGATGGATTATTTCTCGAGATTTCACCCAAAGCCAAAGTGCCAATCATCGTAGAGAAGCATCAATGACGTCATGGTCACAACAGTCATTATAGTAAAAGAAAGACAAGTCAGTAGCATCAGAAGTTGGAAGAAGAGAAGACATGCCTAACTCTCGATGGAGTTAGCAAAAGCCAGTTTATGACGCCAACAGTAAGCCTGACCAAGTTATTATCTTCAGGAGTACTGGCAGTTGTTGCCACAATTCTAAGTCTATCTACATTGAATGGTAGCACCTAAGACAGAAGCGTCAAGGATAGAATTCAAAGATGGAAGGAACCAGATACCAAAGCAGTTGGTATAGCTATTAGACAGGATCCCTACAACAACCCCGGTAGTTGCCGATGAATATTTCCATCACTATTATGAGAATCTAAAGAGTGAGAATCCTAAGGAAAATTAGTAGGAAGGTAGGAAGAAAGGTGATTGATAAGGAGACTAGACGAAGTAAAATCAGTAGATGAAGGGAAGTGTTTCATCAGGAAGGACCAGTTGCCAAGAACACCTCATCACCGTCCGCAAATCCATGTCCAGTTCGCAGGATCGGTATGTTGGCGACAAGCAAGTAAATGAGCAACACCGCTGACAAATGGACAGTAAGTTGAATCGGAGTTGTCACTAAAGGATCAGGCCTGGATGGAAGCCGATCGAGTAACTAAAAACCGGATCGCTAGGAGGATAATCTGCAAACCTGAGAGTCCAATAAAGTCACGACACACTAGTATGGTAAAAGGTTCGAGATACAGGCTACCGCCAGGACAGGCAACGGGATGGACATCGAGAAGTGGTCACCCGAAGAAAGTGCTTGAAGAAAAGAATTGAAGATCAACCAAACCCTTTTCTTTCTAGCCGCTCCAAATCTCGGGACAAGATTTCTGTAAGGGGGGTGGATTTGTAACGCCCTGAAAATTCTCTTAATTAAAAACTATCATGGGTAAATAGAAATACAAGAATACACTAGAAATTTTTGTTTGAGAAAAGAGTTTGAATAAACTTTTGAAATTTCCAATATTAAAAATCCCGAGTTTAAATCTTTAAATAAATACTTGGATGCTTTTATATTCCAGGGGTTTTGTCGGAGTATTTTAAGCGTTTGAGTATTTATAATAATAAATTCTTCATGTTTCATGGTTGCATTTATTTCTGGTAAATTCCTCGTGATTTAATAAACCCTCTAAAATTTTCTCGGATTTTTTGGAGTTACAAAATTAATTTTAATGCTATAAAGATCACTAAAGTAATTAAATAAATATAAATAAATTCCTTTTCCTTTCCCCTGTTCGGGTCATTCCTGATTCAGTCCTTTGAAATCTCCCCGTTCATCGTGAACTCTGACTCCCTTTTCTTCTAGGGTTTTGTGTCGTTCCTAGAACCCTAAAGTCACCTCGAAAACCTAAATTCGGAGTTACCGGATTTATTCATTTTTGAAACCCTAGAACTCTTTTGGACTCCCAATCCAAGATCCTTTGTATTCGAAATATCTATATTTCCCTTTGAGATAAATCCCAGATATTCCCTTAAACCCCTTTTCTGTCAAAATAAATCCAAATCTCCAATTATCTAAGATTTCTCCAAATTCCAGCCCCAATAAAACAACCTTGTCAATTCCCTAATCCCAAAATATTTTATTCAGAATATTCCATTTCCCAGTTCCCAGAAAATCTCCTCCAGTTCCCAACCCGAAGAATAATCCGATATTTTATTCCCTAGATATTCCTCGAATATTCCTCGAATTCTTAAATTCCAATTTTCCGAATTTTGGAACTTTTCCCAAAAACCCCCTTCCTTTTTCCTCCTTTTTCTTCCTTTTTCCTTTTTCCCCCTTTCTTTTTCTTCTTTTCTTCTTCCTCCTCTTTCCTTCTTCCTCCCTTCTTTTGCTCTCTCTCTCTCTGCATCTGCCGTTGGAGGCCGTGGCCGGCCGAGGCCGCACCTCCCCAGGCCCGGCCCTACCTTCCCCCTTCCCTCCCGGCCCCGGCCCGCTCTGCGCCGCGCGAGCCACCGCCGCCTCCCTGACCCGCCGCCGCTTCCTCGGCCTGCCTGTCGCACCCGAGCCACGGGCCTAGCCCAGCGCCATCGCCGCCGCCGAATCCGGGCACAGCCGCCACCCGTCGCCGCCCCTATATATATCACAGCCACCAGCCCTTGTGCCCTAGCGCCGCCACAGGAAACCGCCGCCGCCCTTCTCTACTTCCGCCAGTGCCGCTGCCCTGCTTCCAGCGCCACCGCCTGCAAGAGCCGCCGCCACCCCCGTCGCGCCGCCTCTCTGCTGCTTCCATGCGCCGTCGCCCTACCGCCTGAGTCGCCACTCCATGCGCTGCCTCGCTGACTGCCTTGCGCCGCCCTGCTGTCGCCAGCGCCATCGCCCCACTTCCCTTGCTCGCTGCCGTCCAACGCCGCCGCCGAAGGTCGTCGTCGTCTTCGCGACCGCCGATCGCCACTGGTGAGCATCCAGACTGAAGATGCCCTTCTTTGATTCATCGCCGCCATCGTTCTTTTCCAATCGGCATCATCGCCCATCCTCCTCTGCCTCCTATTCGTCGTCACCGTTGCCAGGTAGTCGTCGTCGTCGTCTATCGCCTGTGCGCCGTTCTCTCCAGTGCCGACGTCGCTACCCTCCCACCCTCTGTCTTCCCCCATCTGCCGCCGTAGCCTGGAGCCGTCGCCACCACCACCGACCCAGCCCTCTCCCGTGCGCCGTCGCCGTCGCTGCCCCAGGCTGTTGTGTCCCCATCGTCGTCGTCGTCGTCGGTTTTGCCACCGGTGAGCCCGTGCCCCCCTGGCGCCTCTGTCCTTTCCCCATCGTCGTCGGCGGCGGCATCGCCGTCGTCATCTATACCGGCGCCTCGTCCTTTTCCCCTGTTCGTCCATGTCATCGCCGTCGGTTCCGCCATTGTCGTCTCCTCCCCGGCGTTGCCGCCTGTTGTGCCCTGCCCTAGGCCGCCACCCCTGTTCCCGTGCGCCGCTGTCATCTGGTCGTCGAACGCCGCCATCCCGAGCCGTTGTCGCCTCGCCTACCGCCGGCAAGCCTGCATGCCGGACTTGCACGCCACATCCCCTTCTCTCCACTCCAGGCTTATGACACCATTGCATTGCCCCGTCTCTCGTCAGTCTCGGCTCGCCAACGCATCGCCGTCGTGGCACCGTCAATCGTCATCATCGTCGAACTCTCCGGCCGTCGCCAGCGTGTCACCCGTGCTACGCCTTGGACGGCCGAGCTCGATTGGCTCCACGGCGTGCCACTGCTGCATGGACCCCGGCGAATATGCCTTCAAGCCGTCCCGGTCGTCAATCCTTTGAGACCCAATTCGGGCCGTCCAATCCACATAAAATTCTAAACCGATCCTAGCCGTCAGGTTGTCTAGATCGAGTCTCCATCGTTGGATCCATATGTCGCAATTCGGTACCACGTTAGCCCTAGCCACCTCAGCTGCCACTTCGGGTGCCACCTCATCCCCTTCGGCCACATGGTATCCACCTCTGCAGTCCATCGGCCCCTACTATTTCTAAATCCATGAACCAAGTCCACCGTACGCCTGGTCACTGACCATGGACCCCACATGTCAGCATTTAGCCAAAATAATTGTTCTAATCCCAAAATCCAAAGAATATTCCCGAAAATATTCCTTTCTAATTCTTTTCGAATTTATTCTGAATTCAATTTTCCAAAAGCCGTATGTTTTCCGTCTGAAGTCCGAATCGACCCGTTCTTCTTCCTAAATTCATCTAAAATCATAATTTACTTGTTTATGTATTTTTATGTACTGTTTATTTGTAATTTCTTAGGGTTTTCATCGTTTTACGTGTAGTTACGTATATATTGTCGTTTCGGAAGACTGCGGAGTCTGCGGAAGAGTTCGGAAGATTACTTGAAGACTTTTGCGATTGCAAGGCAAGTCACACGACAATCTCCTTGAGCATGTTGATCCCAATTGCAAAAACTATCTTGTTTTAACAATATTGTATGCAACGCTTTTGAATGTCATTATATGGGTATTTATTTACTATCCTATGATCCATTGATAATTATGGCCATGTCGATGTTGATTCCTATACCTTGATACCCCGGGTAATAATATTGACTAGCTGGATGTTTAATTATTTATCTGGCTAGATTATTTAGGAGTTGCTTAGCCATGCCTAGAAACTATAGTGACATTTTATGTGGGAAATTATTCATTCATTCTGATTAATTAATGGATACTGGCTACATTTTCATGACAGTGAGTCGTGGCTAGTTAATTAATTGTGTCAACTAAAATATGGATGAATGGTGGGTTGTGAGCACCAGGTTGGAATGTTGCTAGCGGTGCTCATGACAGTTAAGGACCGGTTCACGGACTACCCATTGCAAAGCAATACTCGTGCTAACCACAAGCTAGTATGGGTAATGGTGGGAACCAAAGTGTAGTACGTTCAACCGGGGTCCACCATGGTGTGTTGTCGCTGTGTCAGTAAGACTACCATGGCTGCGTCAATAAGTCCATGTCTTGGGAGTTGGGCCGTCTCCCAGCTGAGGTATCTGATCAATCCTACCGGAGACTGGTGGTCCAACGGGTGGCTCCCTTGTTGTGCGGATTACATGGAGGGTCCTATCCCAACTCCTTTTCGAGGTACCATGGTGGTATCAAGGGGCACAGTGATGTGCTGTGGAGTTGTGTCTTGTGGGTAAATTGGTACACCTCTGGCCAGAGTAAAACTATTCGAATAGCTGTGCTCGCGGTTAATGAGCGGCCTAGCAATGTTTTCTGTGATTAATCCCACACTACTCATTAATGGAAATAAATGATGGAACAGTGATAGCTCCTGTTTGGAGAAGGTTTGGTTTGGGCCTGAACTGCGTTGGAACATTGTTCAGAGATTGGTTAAATGCTGATAATAATTAAACCACATTGTTTTAATGGTTTTAAAGTGCAAATCTTTTAAATGTTGTTTTATGCAAAATAAGCCATACTATGCCTTTCCTTTGGTATCCTGTTGCATTACATTGCATTCCCTAGTGTGGCTTGTTGAGTATGGTAGGTGGTACTCAGTCTTGCATTATTGCAATCTTTAGAGTGAAGCCTTAGGGAGGAGGAGAAGTTGGTGTTTGGCTTATACCCTAGTTGAGCTGCCTGTGGCTTGGAGCTGAAGCTTCGCTAGTTGCTGTTCCGCTACTGTTTTCTTCTGTGTGAGGACTAAGTGCCTCTGTTGTAAGTATTTATCGTTATTTCGTATTTGGTTATGTTTATCAAATTGTCAATTTGTGTACCTCGGCTGATTCTTGGACGAGGATCTATTGCACAAATTAGCTTTGGAAATTCTAGTGAATTTCTGGGCATGACACCTCTCTAACGGAACTTTTGGGCATATGGGAGTGTTTTGACACCATTTGTTACGATAATATATTTTTCGTCGAGTTGTAGGGCTGTTAAGAAAACACACCTAACCTCTCTAAAGGACCTTTTGGGCATATGGGAGTGATTTGACACCATTTTTTGTGAACTTATAATTTTCGCGAGTTGTCTGGCATGTTAACAAAACGCTCCAAACCTCTCTAACGGAAATTTTTGGCTTATGGGAGTGATTTGACAACATTTGTTGCGAACTTTTATTTTTCACGAGTTGTAGGGCATGTTATGAAAACTCACCTAACCTATCTAAAGGAATTTTTGGGCATATAGTAGTAATTTGACACTATTTATTGTGAACTTATATTTTCACGAGCTATAGGGCATATTAAGAAAACGCACCTAACCTCTCTAAAGGAACTTTTGGGCAAATGGGAGTGATTTGACATCATTTGTTGTGAACTTATATTTTTTGCAAATTGTAGTGCATGTTAAGAAAACACACCTAACCTCTCTAAAGGAACTTTTGAGCATATGGGAATGATTTGACACCATTTGTTACAAACTTATATTTTTCGTGGAGTTGTAGGGCATGTTAAGAAAATGCACCTAACCTCTCTAATGGAATTTTTGCGCATATGGGAGTGATTTAACACCATTTGTGGAGGCCCTGGGCCCCGGGTACCTCATCACAAGCATATGGGCCACTCGGATAGAGGATGGGCCTAGCCTTGTAATTAGAGATATAGTAGCACCCGGCAGACTTTACCTTGTACAATAAGGAATATACATTCCTAGTCGGGTAAATTGTATCTTTAAGAGGAGATCCCTTGGCCGTATCTGGCTAGGATTCCTACCTTGTATCCCTGTCCCCCAGTATATAAGGGGAGGCAGGGCGCCCCCTAAGGGCAAGAGAAGATCATAGATCAACACAAATCCTCAAAGGAATACCACCACAATTGGACATAGGGTATTAACTCACATCAAGGGCCTAAACCAGTATAAAATCTCCCTGTGTTCCTTTGCAATCCACCGAGTTTTCATCCGCCGAGTAGCCCCATATTCATATTACTGGTGTAAAACATCGATAGTTGGCGCGCCAGGTAGAGGCTTCGGCGAGTTTTATATCTACAAGCTCGATGGATCCAGCAACCAGAGTCGATGGCGACAAATTCTCCCCTAGAGACATAATTTCATTCGGAAGCCTCGACTTTATCGCCGACATATTCGGCAACCTCGCCTTGGCCGACGAAGATCCAATCCAACCGGCCGAGGAACTAACCGACTCCGTGCCAGTCGGCCCACAAGACACCACAGTCACCATCATCAATCTACTGCGGCAATCTCCCACTTCGCCGAGCCTCGGGACAACACTCTCCTTCAGTGTCTGACTCGTGCTAGGCCTTGAGCCAGCCCGGGTCGGGCTAGGAAGGGGAGAGATCGTCAATCTCCTGCACGGGCTCGGCAACGCCGTAGATCTACATCCCACGCGGTTGACCCGATCCTCTATGCTTCAGTTTGGACATGGCTCAGAGCCGCTCCAGATTGGATCTAGGGAGGTCAGAGTCGTCCTTACTCTGATCAACTACTCGGATTCTGACTCTAAGTCGGACAACGGTTCGAACACCAGTTCGGATACTAGTCTGGCAAGTTTCCTTTTGCCCATGAGATCTTCATGGCTTCAACCCCTCCACCAGAGGTACGCCGACTACGTCAACAGGAGGAGGCCGACCGCGAGGCTCACAACAACGAGCTACGCAAGGCTGGGCGAACCGCTCAGCAGCAAATCCTTCAGACTAGAGTCGGTTACCACAACGTCTTCATCACGCCACAACAGAACATCGTGGCCGCTGCAACCTTGCTGGACACACTCCAGCTCGAGCCTGATCACCAGGCCACCCCGACGATAGCCAAGATCAAGGCGATGATTACAGCTGCTGCCTGTCAGCAGCACCAGCAGTCGAGCGAAACCCTTATACCGACCAACCGGTCAGGTTCTCCGACAGCAATCTCGTCCGCATCAGCATGACACCGGGCGGCTGGCTCAAGTCAGCCGCATGAGGAGTCACGGCAAACATCACTCGGAAACACCAACAACAACAATCGGCGGTGTCATCAGAATGATCGCCGGTTCAACCAAGACCTCCGAGTTCGTCTACAACGCAACCTCCGACAAGACATCAATGCCCGACGCCATCAACGCGAAGAGGACGAGCGCCACCGACTGGAGGACGAGCATGAGCGCTTCGACCTCCACCACGAGCGGTTCAACCGCCATGATCGGAGCCGGAGCCCTCACGAAGATGAAGGCGTTCCAGCTTTCACCCACGAGCTACAGGACATCAACTGGCCGTCGGGATTCAAGCCTACGAGGATCGAGAAATACAATGGCAAAACCAACCGCGAATCCTATCTCACCGTATATACACTGGCAATCCGAGCTGTTGGAGGTGACCACAAAGTCATGGCTAACTACCTCCCGATCGCCCTGGCCGACTCAGCGAGGACATGGTTAACAGGGCTCCCGAGGCGGTCGATCGATTCCTGGGGAGAACTCAGGGAGCGGTTCATCGCTAACTTCCAGGGAACCTACGAGAGGCCGTCTTCCGAGCACGATTTATACCAACTGCACTAGAGGAAGAACGAGTCTCTGCGCAAATTTATCAAGAGGTTCTCCGAGAAGCGCAACCAAATCCCAATGATCAAGGACGAGGTCGTCATCGCCGCCTTCCGCAAGGGAGTAAAGGACGCCCCGTTCATCACGAAATTTACTCGGAAACCTCCAGCCACTGTCAGGGCTCTCTTCGATATGGCAAACAAATATGACGACTCGGCCGAAGCAGTCGCAGAGGCCCTCGACGAGAAGAAAGAGCCCTAGCAAAAAGACCAAAAGGCAAAAGCTGACAACAAGCCATCACAGAACAAGTCCAGCAACCGCAAGCGAAAGTCGGACAACGAGGTGGCTAACATGGAGCGCACTCAGTCGCGGCCCTCAAGGAACAATGAATACCATAAAATTATGAACAGCCCTTGCCCCTTCCATCCCAAGGGCAAGCACGCGGCCAAAGACTGCTTCATGCTCATGAAGTTTGCCTCCGAGCAGACTTCATCATCTGGCACTGACAAGGACAAAGACATGCCAGACTCAAGCCCGGCCGATGATTTTCAGGATCCCCAAGCCGAGCTCAACCACATCTTCGGAGGGCCATCCGCATACGAATCCAAGCGGAAGCAGAAGCTAACAGCACGCGATGTCAATGCGGTCTCTACAACAGACGCCCCCAGTATTTGCGTTGGTCAGAAACGCCCATCACATTCAACTGCGCAGATCTCCCCAATCGGGTCTCACACCCAGGGCGCTACCCACTCGTCCTGGACCCGGTCGTCAAGAATATCAAGCTGAAGAAGGCCCTCATAGATGGAGCCAGCGCGCTCAATATTCTCTTCGCCAAGACCCTCGATGAGATTAAAATCCCTCCTTCAGAACTGCGGCCGAGTACTGCGCCCTTCCACGGGATAATTCCCGGCCTATCTTCAACACCCCTCGGGCAGATAACCTTGCAATCACCTTCGGCACGCGGGATAACTTCCGTACAGAAAACATCTGCTTCGAGGTTGCCGACTTCGAGACCGCGTACCACGCGATACTCGGACAACCGGCGCTCGCCAAATTCATGGTGATACCGCACTATACCTACATGGTGCTCAAAATGCCTGGACCAGCAGGAGTTCTCTCCCTCTGCAGCGACGTCAACCAAGCCTTCACCTGCGACAAGGAGAGCTGCGAGTTGGCCCAATCACAAGAGGCAGTAGTTGGACGCAACAGCATTCGGCAAGCCGTCACAACCGAAGTCGAGGATGACCAAGTTCCGGCCAAAAAAGCAGCAAAGTCGGGTTTTTCAGCGGACTCTGACACAAAGAAGATCCCCCTGGACCCTTCTGACCCCTCCAAGACTGCTCTAGTCGGGACTGGACTCGACCCCAAATAGAAAGACGCGCTTGTCACCTTCCGCCAAGCCAACAAGGATATCTTTGCGTGGAAACCGTCCGACATGCCGGGCGTACCAAGGGAGGTGATCGAGCATGCCCTCAACGTCAAGACAGACACCAAGCCAGTCAAGCAACGGCTACGGTGCTTCGCACAGGACCGTAAAGATGCTATCCGGGAGGAGATAACCAAGCTTCTTGCAGCCGGGTTCATCAAAGAGGCCTATCACCTGGATTGGCTGGCAAACCCAGTCCTAGTCCAGAAGAAAAAGGTAAATGGCGCATGTGCGTCGACTACACCGATCTCAACAAAGCGTGCCCCAAGGATCCATTTGGTCTACCCAGAATAGATCAGGTGGTGGATTCAACCACAGGGTGCGAACTTCTCAGCTTTCTCGACTGTTACTCGGGATACCACCAAATCAGTCTCAAGGAGGAGGACTACCTAAAGACGTCTTTTATCACGCCGTTTGGAGCATACTGCTACATCACTATGCCGTTCAGTTTGAAAAACGCTGGAGCAACATATCAACGGGCCATTCAGCGGTGTCTATACACTCAGATCGGGCGCAACGTGGAGGCCTACGTCGACGACGTGGTGATCGAGACCAAGTCCAAAGAAGACCTCATCGCTGACCTGGAAGAAACCTTCCAAAACCTTCGAAGATTCAAGATGAAGTTGAATCCGGAAAAGTGCACCTTTGGTGTGCCATCCGGCAAGCTACTCGGCTTCATCGTCTCGCATTGCGGCATCGAGGCCAACCCGGAGAAAGTCAACGCAATCATGAACATGGCACCCCCAACTAGCCAGAAGGACGTCTAGAAGCTGATAGGCTGCATGGCAGCACTCAGCCGGTTTATTTCCCGACTAGGCGAATGGGGCATGCCCTTTTTCAAGCTATTGAAGAAAGGAGACAATTTCCAATGGACTCTCGAAGCCTAGCAAGCCTTCGAAGACTTCAAGAAATTTCTCACATCACCACCTGTGTTGGTGTCACCAATGCCTCAAGAACCATTAATGTTGTATCTGGCAGCATCCACTCAGGTAGTCAGCACGGTGCTGGTGGTCGAGCGATCCGAACAGGGTCACATACAGAAGATTCAACGGCTAGTCTACTTCATCAGCGAGGTCCTTGCCAACTCGAAGATGAGATATCCACAGGTCCAGAAGCTGTTGTACGGCCTACTCATCACTGTCCAGAAGCTGGTGCATTATTTCCAAGCACATCAAGTCACGGTGGCCACATCGTATCCACTCGGGGACTTCCTGCATAATCACGAGACCACCGGCCGAATCGCTAAATGGGCGCTCGAGTTGATGGCGTTCGACATCACCTTTCAGCCACGAACAGTTATCAAATCACAAGCTCTAGCCGACTTCGTGGCCGAGTGGACAGAAGTTCAAATGCCTACATCAACAACGAAGCTAGAGTACTGGACAATGTACTTCGACGGTTCTCTACGGATCGGCGGCGCCGGGGCTGGCGTTGTACTAACATCCCCCATCGGCGAAAAACTCAAATACGTGCTCCAGATCCACTTCCCGGCTTCCCACAACGTCGCCAAGTACGAGGCACTTATCCACGGGCTCCGCATTGCCATATCACTCGACATCCGCCGATTGATTGTGCGAGGAGATTCTCAACTCGTGGTCAACCAAGTCATGAAAGACTGGACATGCCTCGACAACACAATGGCGACATACTGTCAGGAGGTCCGAAAGCTGGAAAACAAGTTCGACGGGCTAGAGATAACACATGTCCTACGACAATACAATGACGTTGTAGACGAATTGGCCAACATGGGATCTAAGCGAGAAGCGGTCCCGACAAGGATCTTTGTCGAGCAACTTATGGAGCCATCAGTCAAGAAGAAACCAATGCCAAAGCAGTCGGGAAGCGAACCTACCCTGGCAACAGACGAAGTACTGAACATATGTCAAGACTGGCAGACTCCTGTTCTCAAATTCCTCCTAGACGATGAACTCCCAGAAAATCGTAGTCAAGCTGAACAGATTAAACGTCGAAGCAAGAGTTTCCTAGTCGTCGGAGAAGACCTATACCGAAGAAGTGCATCCGGTGTCCTCATGCGCTGCGTCACCACCGAGGAGGGCAAGCAGATTCTGCAATCGATCCACTCAAGCATATGTGGCAACCATGCTGCATCCAGGACGTTAGTCGACAAGGCTTACCGGCAGGGATTTTTCTGGCCAACAGCAGTAACAGACGCTAAAGACATTGTTCGCACGTGCGAGGGTTGCCAGTTCTACGCAAGACAAACCAATCTCCCAGCCCAAGAACTCCAAACAATTCCAATTTCTTGGCCCTTTGCAGTATGGGGGCTTGACATGGTCGGGCCATTCAAGAAAGCGCCAGGAGGGTTCACACACTTGTTCATCGTAGTGGATAAATTCACGAAGTGGATTGAGGCAAAACCCGTTGCTACCATAACAGCGGCACGAGCAACAGACTTCATCATGAGTATATTATACCGATTCGGGGTCCCTAACCGCATCATAATGGACAACGGTACTCAGTTCACGGGCGGCATGTTTCAAGATTTTTGTGACGACTTCGGCATCAAGATCTGCTATGCGTCTGTGGAGCGCCCACAAAGCAATGGGCAGGTTGAACGCACCAATGGTATGGTCTTACAAGGCATCAAGGCCAGGATATTCGACTGACTACAACCATATGTGGGCCGGTGGGTACAAGAGCTCCCATCTGTTCTCTGGTCTCTCAAAACCACGGTTAGTCAGGCAACAGGGCAATCCCCTTTCTTTCTAGTTTACGGTGCCGAGGCTATGCTACCAACTGAGTTAGAGTTCGGCTCTCTGCGAGTTCGGGGTTACTCAGAAGACACCTCAAATAATACCCGACTGGTTGAACTAGATCAATTGGAAGAAGCAAGGGATATCACAATAATCCAGTCGGCAAGGTATCTTCAAGGCATGCGTCGCTACCACAATCGCAATGTCCGTGGCAGCGCCTTTTTGGTCGGAGATTTCGCTTTGAGAAAAATACAAACCACCAAAGACAGGCATAAACTATCCCCAATATGGGAAGGGCCGTTCATTATAGCCGAGGTCACGCGGCCAGGCGCCTACCGGCTGAAGACCAAAGATGGTGCCCTCATCAGCAACTCATGGAATATAGAACAGCTACGTCCTTTCTATACCTGAGTTTTATACTTTTTCATGTGTACAGATTTCTCTGACTCACTACGCCGCTTGCTCCAACCGAGTAGTGAGTTGGGGGCTGCATGTATTATATGTGCTTTGTCAATAATATACGAGCCTGTTTTACTTAAGTTATGAAGTTTTGCAACGACTTTGTTATATTTGCCCGAGTACAGCTTTCTGCGGTGAATGATTTTATTAAGTTCCTATAGACCAACTCGGCGCAGATTATATAGTCGGGAAAAGCTAATGACAACTAAGTAATAATTCAGAGCTTGGCGGCATTGCACATGTATTTACACATGTCTTTACAAAAATTCATATACACCAACTGCATGATGGACTGTTTTTACATACCCAGGTCTCAAGTGATCACCTCTGCAGTCAGCCTCGCCTTGGCTATCGGCTCCAACGCCTCCTCAGGTGTCGTCTCCTCGGAAAATCCCTCCCCGATGGCTTCAATGTCTGCCCTGGGGTAGATGGACTTGGTCATCGCCAGGGTTTGGACCACGCCGACAATAGTACGCTCATCCGAGTACCTCTTCAAGATACTCGGCGCTTCGTTAAGGCGCGCCTGCACCTGAGACACCGTGTTGGAGCTGGTTCCCACATAATGAGGATCCATCACGTCAAGGAGCCATTTCACGGACTTGGCAAGGATCTCCCGTGACTCCTTGACAACCCTTATCTCCTCTGCAAAAGCCTAGAATTGGATTTGGGCATTGGCTCTAGCAACTGCCTGGGTTCACCAACAAGTAAACTTGTCAGGCAAACTGCAGACGAAGTACTTAATGGATTGGTTAAGATCATTGTCAGTGCAGAGACTTACTTTCGAAGTCGGCCTCCCACTTGGCTTTGGCCTTCTCCAGTTCAACCTTTTCCTTCTTGAGCTTGGCGTTGGCCTTCTTCAAGTCTGCCTTCTCTTTCTCAAGCTCGGCCATGGCCCTTGTCAGGTCGGACTTGTCCTTTTCGAGCCTGGCCTTGGCTTTCTTGGCCTCCTTCAGCTAGACTTCTCACTCTGTTCGGGTCTTCAGCTCGGCTTCGAGGGCTGCACATCAGAATAGTCAAGCGCTCAACATGGCAGTCAAGACACAACTGGGCAGTTGGAAAACAACACAGCTGGACAAATATACTAAGGGATCAGTCAGGGAGACATTCTGGAGACTTACTTCCAATCTTCTTGGCTTGGTCCCAATTCTCAGTCCTGAGCTGATTAACGGCCTCCCTCAACCAAGATTCCCTCTCCTGGCTACGCCCTTCCACTTCGGTTTTTAAAGCCCGGAGCTAGTCCAATTCTTGGAGCTAGGGGGCAACCCGGGTCAGGACCTCGTTCATCCTCTCCGAGCGGTCAACCATTTTCTACTCAGGGAGAAACAGTGCGAGGAGAAGTCAAGCGTTAGAACACTTCTGCAAGGAGGACTACAAAGATTCCAATACGATGAGATTCATACCTTAATCCCCTAGGACGCGGCGATTGTGGCATGAAACAAGTCTTCACGCTCCTTCTTCGCCGCAACCTCGTCATGCTTGTAACTCCTCGCAGTTCCGTCGGGGGCCATCCAGCGAAATGTCCTTGGGAACTTGCGGGGAGGGGCTTCGAGCCTGGGAAGATACGGCCTTTCCGGAGGCGGTGATGACAACGACGACGATGACGACGGCGACGAGGATGGCAACGGGGTCCTGGCCCTCACCTTGGCAGCCTCCGGGGCCTCAGGGGCTGACTCAGGGACTGGAGCGACAACCTTGACAACCGCCCCTTGGTCGGCCGGTGTCGGTGTTAATGCCAAAATTTGGTAAGGCCCTGTGTCAGATTCGGTCAAAGGGGAAATTGCAGTCAACTGGCGGAAATTGATCCAGAAAAGACCGATTTCGGGAGGGAGCCGTGAAGACCGCTGTTTGGCAGTTATTTACTGTACCCATTAATTAGGCAAGTGTTTATCTTTAGGAAACCTGACTTCGTGTCCGGTCAGGCCTTGTTTAAAGTCTTCAGTTGCAATTAGGAAATCATGTACCGTGTCCCATAAGGACTCGTGTAACTCGGGGTATAAATACGTACGCCTAGGGACCTTGTAAATCATCACTCGATCAATACAATTTCGGCGCATCACCACCCTTCCGACGGGATCTTGCTTCTCGAGCCGGGCTGCATTGGTTAGGTCTGACCTCCTGCGAGAGGGTAAGTCTCATCACCCCGGCTACCTATCGGCTAGGACTTCCTCGGTTGGGTCCGATATTCTAGTCGGTTTATGGCAGTCGGCTTACCACGATATATTTACTTTGTCTATGGCTGCATCAGTTCAGTTTGACCTCATAGATTGATTAGGTATATCACATCACGCGTGCATAGATCGTATCGGCTTACTGGGAGCGATTTATCATCAGTTTGTGCTACATCGGTTAGGTCCGACCTACTAAACTGCTAGCGATAAATCGGTCCTGCTAGGTCGATGCTTTATGTGCAAGCGTCTTACCAGGTGCATAGCCGGTAAGTTATCATGTTTTCAGCATCACGATCGCATCAGGTCCATCAGCTTATCGAGACTTCGTTATTATTATCAGTCTGTGCTGCAACGGTTAGGTCCGATCTACTAGACTGAATAATAACGTTGTTCTTAATAAGCCGATGGGTTTTATGCGATGTTGTTATCGGAGTGCTTAGCCGATAAGTTATCCCTTATTAAATACAGCCGATTATACTGCTTGCCTTGTTGTGCATTCTTGCCTGCATTACTGTTACGATCGGCTAGGGGCTAGCCGATTGGTTTATTCTGCCGATCCGAATGTGAGCACCAGCAGGTCCCCGGGCACGACCTCAGCCAAGCCCCCGGGCACAACCTCAGGTAAGGACCCGGACACAAGCATAGGTAAGAACCCTGGCACGGGCATGAACAGCGGATAAAGATCCCGGGAGCCGATGTGAACAAGTGGCCCGGGCACGGGTGCGGGCAGCATCTTCACAGCAATACCAGTAATCTTAAATTATGATCGCCTGGAGTTTATTTGATCTATTTACTTATGCATTCTGCCTATTTATTTTACCAAGTTTATAACCGGTTTTTGAACATCCCTTCGATGACCGGCTAGCGCAATACTTGTTTATTATTATGTTATTGCTTTTGCCGTCATCGGCTTTTAGCCGATGTATAAGTGCTACAGTGCATATCGGCCATCGGCCGATGAGATGAGTCCAAGCCGGCTTCCAGCCGATTGGCTCACGAATTTGACATCTTTTCTCCTTGTCAATTGCAGGGTCAAATTGACTGGCACGCCTACGAACCTCAAGATTTTAGGACCTGCACTGGAGTGAAGCAAATCTCCCAGGCCTTCGCGTGTCTCCCAGACGCCGGACGGCCCCCGGCGGGTTTTCGGTGTCAACACGATTTTGGCACGCCCGGTGGGACGTGAAATTTTGACGCAAAGTTTCAACGCGAAGTTTTCAACAATCAGATTGGCAACATGGCCGGGAAAGAAGTCAAAATAGACAACATAATTCCGGTCAGCTTGGAAGATTTAACAGAAGAACAAAAACAGCAAATTGAGCAAACTATGGCCAACTTTCAGAAGCTGTGCTTAGAGTCCTTCAGCATGACGAGGCAAGGGCCGATTCAAAAATCCCAGTTGCCGAAGCCAGTATTGGTTGGAGAATCGAGCCGTACGCCACCTGAGAGTCCACCGGTAAAACCCTTACAAGAGATGGTGAATGAAGCAGTTCATCACGTGCTCATTAATCAGTCCGGAATTCTGGTGAACACACTTCATAATCTTATAAAGAAGACGGTGGATGGATCAATTATTCAAGAGCCTGCTCGGGGTCCTATTTACCTCCCACCGAAGGTTGAACCGACTCAGATTGCTTACAACATCAGCAGAGATATACCAGAAAACATGTTTGCACAGAACCAGGCTGGGGGGCAACAGGATATTCCTGCTGGGTACTATCGGTCTTCTTACTATGGAGGATATCAGCAAAATTACCCAGGAGGCGGGGCCGATCCAGGTACTTACCAGAGGGAATATAATAGACAGAATCGGCAACAAACTCCACCCGTGCAGTATCAACAAGACAACCTGAGGGAAGAAGATTTATCAACTAAGGTTGCTGAAATAGTGAGGGAGCAGTTCGGGATCAAGCCTAAGGAACAAACATTCATGTATCGGCATCCATATCCTGAGTGGTTCGACAGGGTTCCATTACCACACCGATACAGGGTCCTGGATTTTTCTAAGTTCTCAGGGCAGGACAACACGTCTACAGTGGAACATGTCAGCCGATTCCTGGCACAGTGCGGGGAGGCATCGGCTGAAGAGGCTCTGAGAGTCAGGTTTTTCCCCTTATCACTATCGGGATCGGCTTTTACGTGGTTTTCTTCATTATCACCGAATTCCGTTCGAGGGTGGGCCGATCTAGAAAAACAGTTTCACAAATATTTCTTTGCTGGAATTCATGAGTTGAGACTGTCAGATTTGACATCGGTTAAGCAACGACCAGATGAAATAGTACCGGAATATGTTCAGCGATTTCGGGATATCAAAAACCGATGTTATAGTTTAAACCTGAGCGATGGGCATCTGGCCGATCCGGCTTTCCAGGGTCTCTTGGCGCCGATTAAGGAGAGATTTTCTTCGCAAGAGTTTGAGTCCCTGGCGCACCTGGTACAGAAGGTATCGGCTCATGAAAGCCGATTTCAAGAGGCAAAAAGGGATAAGTACCAGAGAAGGGTTGCTCAAGTACAGGTCTATTCATCGGATTCAGACGATGAGGAATCCGATGCTGAAGTTGGATTGGCGGAGTGGGCCAGGAACAAGAAATCAGTATCATGCCCATGGGTCAAGGATATCGACAAGGAGGAGCGATATGATTTCGATATTAGTAAAGCCGATAAAATCTTTGACTTGCTGTTACAAGAGAAGCAGATACAACTGCCGCCAAATCACGTGATTTCATCAGCCGAAGAACTAAAGAAGAAAAGATATTGCAAGTGGCACAATACTATATCGCATCATACTAATGAGTGTAAGGTTTTTCGGCAACAAATTCAGTCAGCTATCGAACAGGGCAGAATCAAATTCGAAGACAAGAAGCCGATGAAGATCGATGGGCACCCGTTTCCCGTAAATATGGTCTATACGGGATCATCGTCAAGAGATCAGGCTGATGGAGCGAGATGTCAAAGGTATAAATCAAGGATTACTTCATCGGACATGATAGAAAAATATTCAAGATATGAGGAACAGAGGGATGAGCTAGAAAGATATAATCCGCATTGGGACTGCCCGTTCTTCCGGTTCTGCTAGGATCAAGGGATGAGACTACCATCAGTTGAAAATTGCCCCCAGTGCAGCAGTACAGGGAATCGACATGATCGCTAGCAGGGGTTTTCGCAGGATCAGTCGCTTGGAAAAAGAGCATCGGTTCATAGCCGATTAGGGCCGATCCATGAAGAGTTCTGTGAAGAGGATGAAGAGGAAGTACGTGAGAAACAAGTCCAGAATCCTCAATGGTGCCTAGTGGGATATTCACGAAAAATCAGAAGAGAAGGGTCCAGCGTCTACGACACCGAGAGCAACAGGAAGAACAAAGTCAAGATCAGGGAAAGGCCGATCATCGTCACAAGAAAACTAAACAGGTTTGGCGCGTGAAGAGAAAAGACGATGAACCTGATCAATCAGCCCCAGCAAATATGGTGTTCTTTTTACCTCGGGAATACAAAGCACTTTCATCAGATGAAGAAGGCGATGAGGAGATTTGTGCTCAACTGATATTGCAACCCGATCAGGCTATATTTGATAAGCCTGAAGAGTCAGAGCATCGGCACCTAAAACCATTATATATCAAGGGCTATGTGAATGGGAAGCCGATGACAAAGATGCTGGTTGATGGGGGAGCAGCAGTCAATCTCATGCCTCATGCCACATTCCGGAAATTGGGGAAGACCGCCGAAGATCTGATCAAGACAAATATGGTGCTAAAAGACTTCGGTGGGAATTCGTCAGAAGTGAAAGGCGTATTGAACATGGAGTTGACCGTGGGGAATAAGACATTACCCACCACGTTTTTCGTCATCGACGGAAAGGGGTCGTACAGTTTGCTTCTCGGCAGGGATTAGATTCACACGAACTGTTGCGTGCCTTCGACAATGCATCAATGTTTGATACAGTGGCAAGGAGATCAAGTCGAAGTGGTCTTGGCAGATCGGTCAACCAACATTGCAATGACCGATTTACCAGTCTGGGAAGCCGATGGTGTTGACTGCCTATCCGGAAAAATATGGGAAGGAGATTACCTTAAGGTCACTAGCCAGGGGATACAGCCGATTCAGTAAGTCGGCTCTGAATTGTTACTCTGATGGACTCCATTGAATACTTTGAGGGGAAACTGGGGCAAGGATTTATGTCGGCTGATGAGTTGGAGGAAATTGACATAGGACTAGAAGATAAGCCAAGGCCGACGTACGTAAGCAGAAAATTAAGTCCTGAACTTCGAGAAGAATTGATAGCACTGTTGAAGGAGTATCGGGATTGTTTCGCCTAGGAGTACCATGAGATGCCAGGATTAAGCCGGTCAATTGTTGAACATCAGCTGCCCATTAAACTAGGATATCGGCCATTCAAGCAGGCTCCAAGGAGATTCAAGGCAGAGTTATATGAGCCGATCAAAGCAGAGATCACAAGGTTGCATGATGTCAAGTTTATAAGGCCATGCCAATATGCTGAGTGGGTTTCTAATATTGTCCCGGTGGAAAAGAAAAATGGAAAATTGAGAATATGTATTGATTTCGGGATCTGAATAAAGCTACCCCCAAGGATGAATACCCAATGCCGATAGCGGATTTATTGGTGGATGCAGCCTCAGGCCACAAAATTATCAGCTTCATGGACGGCAATGCAGGATACAATAAGATTTTTATGGCTGAAGAAGATATACATAAGACTGCGTTTCGGTGTCCTGGAGCTATCGGCTTGTATGAGTGGGTAGTAATGACTTTTGGATTGAAAAGTGCCGGTGCGACTTATCAAAGAGCGATGAATTATATATTTCATGATCTCATCAGTTTGTTGGTAGAGATTTACATTGATGATGTGGTGGTTAAGTCTAAAAGTGAGGAAAGCCATATAGCTGATCTGCGAAAAGTGCTGGAGAGGGCCAAGAAATATGGGTTAAGGATGAATCCTAATAAATGCGCTTTTGGTGTATCGGCTGGGCAATTTTTGGGTTTTATGGTTCATGAGCGAGGAATTGAAGTTAGTCAGCGAAGCATCAGAGCCATCAAGACTACGGAGCCACCAAGCAATAAGACAGAGCTGCAATCATTGATCGGCAAGATTAATTTTGTAAGAAGATTTATATCGAATTTGTCAGGGAGGATTGAGTCTTTTACTCCATTATTGAAGTTGAAAGCCGATCAAGAGTTTGTGTGGGGGGCAGCACAGCAGAAGGCGTTCGACGAGATCAAAAACTATCTGAGTTCCCCACCTATTTTAATTCCGCCGCAGAGAGGAGTGCCGTTCAGGTTGTACTTATCAGCCGATGAGAAGTCCATCGGATCCGTTTTGATACAGGAGTTTGAGGGAAAAGAGCGAGTTGTGTTTTATCTGAGCAGAAGGCTTTTGGATGCTGAAACAAGATATCCTGCGGTGGAGAAGTTATGCCTGTGCTTATATTTCTTGTGTACAAAGTTAAAGCATTATATCCTATCGGCTGAGTGTACAGTAGTTTGCCAGGCCGATGTGGTCAAATATATGTTGTCGGCTCCAGTCTTGAAAGGGCGAGTTGTTAAATGGATTTTTGCTTTGACAGAGTTCGACTTGAGATATGAATCGGCTAAAGCAATTAAGGGACAGGCAGTGGCCGATTTCATTGTACAACACAGAGGGGCTCACGAAGATTATGTAGAGCCGATCCCATGGACTTTGTTTTTTGATGGATCGGTTTGCAAGCATGGATCTGGTATCGGCTTAGTTATCATATCGCCTCGGGGGGGCAAGTTTTGAGTTTGCTTTTACAATTAAGCCTTATCGGACTAACAATCAGGCAGAATACGAGGCGGTGCTAAAAGGACTTCAACTCTTAAAGGAGATCGGAGCCGATGTCATAGAGATAATTGGCGATTCTTTATTGGTGGTCAAGCAGTTGTCTGGAGAATATGAGTGCAGGGAATGATGTTTTGAGGTCATATTATGAGGAGTGTACGGATTTGTTAAAGGATTTCAAGATGGTATCAATAGATCATATTCCCAGGGAGCAGAATTTAGAAGCCAATGATCTTGCGCAGATTGCTTCAGGGTATCGGCTGAATAGGCAGGTTGAGGTTGAGATAGCCGATATTGACATTCAGAATAAGGCCGATGATTGGAGACAGGAGATAGTTGGTTACTTGCAAAATCCGTCGCAATCGGTTTCCAGAAAAATTCGGTATAGAGCTACTAAGTATGTGCTGCTTGATGGGGAGCTGTATTATCGGACTTTTGAGGGAGTTCTGCTTAGGTGCCTGAATTGGGAGGAAGCCAAAGTGGTTATGTGCGAGGTGCATGAAGGCGTCTGTGGGACTCATCAATCGGCTCATAAGATGAAGTGGTTGCTGAGAAGAGTAGGATATTTTTGGCCGACAATGCTGGAAGATTGCTTCAGGTACTATAAAGGATGTCAAGATTGTCAAAAATTTGGAAATGTACAACGAGCACCAGCGTCAGCTATGAACCCTATCATCAAACCGTGGCCGTTCAGAGGATGGGGAATTGACATGATCGGCCAGGTTTTTCCTCCATCAAGTAAGGGACATAAGTTCATATTGGCGGCAACAGATTATTTTACCAAATGGGTAGAGGCGATTCCTTTGAAGAAAGTTATGTCCAAGGAAGCGATCGAGTTTGTAAAGGAGCATATAATTTATCGGTTTGGGATTCCTCAGACGATAACTACTGATCAGGGGTCTATCTTCGTATCTGATGAATTTCAACAGTTTGCTGCCAGTATGGGGATCAAGTTATTCAATTCATCGCCTTATTATGCTCAGGCCAATGGACAGGCGGAAGCTTCTAACAAGAGTTTGATCAAGTTGATTAAGCGGAAAATTGATGAGCAACCGCGGTGATGGCATACTACATTAGCCGATTCATTGTGGGCCTATCGGATGGCATGTCATGGATCTACTCGGGTGCCGCCGTATTAGTTGGTATATGGACATGAGGCAGTTTTACCGTGGGAGACTAACATCGGCTCTAGGAGAATTTCTTTGCAGAATCAGTTGATAGCCGATGATTATTATAACTTAATGACAGATGAACTTGAAGATTTGGCTCAGAATCGGTTAAGGGCGTTGGAAAGGATCAAGGAAAATAAGGCTAAGGCAGCTCGGCATTACAACAAAAAGGTGGTGAATAAGTCGTTTGCCGAGGGAGATCTTGTGTGGAAGTTGATTTTGCCGATCGGGTCCAGAGATAATAAGTTTGGAAAATGGTCGCCTAATTGGGAAGGGCCCTATCGGATTAATCGCTGTGTGCCTAGTAATGCCTATGTATTAGAAGATCTTGATGGGACGGGTTTGCTAAAGCGCTTAACGGGAAATATCTCAAGAAATACCATCCCAGCGTTTGGATCAGTTCTTAAATCGGTTAAGTGTGGCCGATTTCTAAAATAGTCCGGAAAGTCGATGTTTTGCATCGCCTCAAGACAGCCGATATCAATTGATATCGCCTTTAGATCAAGCAAACAGAAATATTAACAAGGGAGGAGGAAGCAGGCAGCAGAGCCGATCAGGATATATTACAGTACAATTAATGTTTCAGGAGGCCATCGGTCATTAATTTACATGAACTTTTGGATCGTTTTGATTGCGTGCAGGCAGATTTGGTCAATTTCATTGATGGCCCGGATGTCGTCTTCATCGGAGCCCGGAATGGTTTTCAAGTTCTTGCGCCGATGAATGACTTGACGCACCGTCGCTGCGACCTTAGCCTCTTGGTCTTGGATGGCTTGTGGCAAGCCGATAAGCTGGGATTCTGTGGCTTCGAGATCCTTGCGAACTTTTTCAAGTTCTACCAGCAAATCGGCCTCTTTCTTCTTCAGTTGATCTAGCTTGGGTTGGAGCTCTTGGGGGGGCGGCTGCCATATCATCAAGTCTTTTCTTCTCTATCTGGGCTAGCAGCCGATCGGCTTGGATGTCTTCGGTGATCTTCTGTTGGTCAGCGCGATCGGCTATGCGCTGTCTAAGCTTGATGAGTTTAAACCTATGAGACTCCAGGTATGCTGCAGGGGTTAACGCGTCTTCGGGCAGATGGTGTTCAATTTCTGTGAGTCTTGCCCGAATCGGCCCACAGTCTTCCACTAGCGCATCAATTGGGTTTTCCAGCCGACTGTTGATGCTTGTTAAATAGTCGCGCACATCGGCTAGGAACGATGATTTGGTTGCCGTGCTGGTGGCTGTTTCGTCTTCTGCCTCCAAGTATTGGCCGATGTCAAAGGAAAATAGGTCGGCTAAGGACTGCAAAATTGGCATCGGTAAAAGAGTCAGTAGAAGGATAAAAATGAAGTATGGGCGTGAAGAGATTACCTGAGGAAGGACATCGGCAGCTCGGGTGGCATCGGCTTCAGAGAGATGAAGAGGTTGTTCTTTGGAGGGGCCGATGTCAGCCGATGGAATAGGAGCGGTCTCGTCGACGGTTGGACTTGGTACCGAGAGTGGGGCAGCCGGAGAAGCCATTGGCTCAGTGCTCGGGGGGATGTCAGAGTGTTGAGGTTCCGGGGCCGATGACTCGAGCTGGAAAGTGAAACTGGTAAGATAAATGGAAGACGGGTAATAATATTGAGACTTGGCACATACCTGAGGAGATGGGGGAGCCGATGTCTGGGGAGAAGATGGCGTCGTGGCAACGACATCAGCACCAGTTTTCTGCTTCTTCAGGGAGGGGCGATGCGCTAACTTCTTCCGTTTTTGGCCTATCGGCCGAGGTGCCTTGAGGAGAGCCGATGGAGATGGAGCGTCGCGCCCTAAGTTTGGAGTGGCCGATGGAGGTTGATACAGAATCGGCTGACTGCTTTTGCTTCTTGTTGGGGGCTCGACGCTGGCAGCCTGCGAAGTAAGAGTGAGAGATGATTGGAGATAATGGTTAAGACTTGCGGGTGTTACCTCTTCATCGGATTCGATGTACTCGGTGTCAAGACGAGAGCAGTAGCAGGTGGCCGCTAGGCTGAATATATGTTTTTTCCATTCTGACCACCATCGAACAAAAAGCTTGGTGTTGGAAGTGCAGATATACACCTCGGTGGCGGCACCTAGAAGAAGGGGGTCTGTCAAAGTCCGCATCCGATCATATTCCAAGGCGTTGCTGACCGTGCCCCGGGCTTGAAGTTTGTCGATGAAGAATAGGCCGATTGGAAGCTGACCAAGGCCAAACTGGCGGGAGCCGACCGATGGATGGTAAAACTCGTATGATGGTTGCGATCGGCCCAGAGAAAAGCCAGTTGGCAGCAGATGAGGGGTGATGGCCGATAGGAATATGGCCTTGGACTCCTCGCTTTCCAGAGCATTAAGCGGGTCAAAATTGGAAGGCATCTCAAATGATGATGCGTCATTATACGCAAACCAGAGAGTGGCCTCCCTGGTGAAACCATAATAGAACCCCTTGAACCACTGACTGAGTCCAGTGGGGGTTATCTTGCCGCCAGAGAGGGCCGATGCAGCTTCGCCCATGGAAACGCATCGGCGGTAAATGGGATCTTGGTCTTCTGTGTGGTCAGCTGGAAAAGATTGATTGAGGAGAGAAGTCCCCGAGAAGGCCTTGGAGGTATAGACATTGAGCCAGAGCTGTACAAACCACCAAGGACCCCCGATATGGCCGACGGGCTGGCCGGCCGATAGCTTGGTAGCCACTTGGTGAAGCAGGTGATAAGTGGCGCCAAGGAGGAATTGACCCAAGGGGATCTATTTCCGATCAACCAAGCACTCTGCTAAACACTGCATGTTGATCGTTGGGCCGAGGGTTGCGCCACCAAAAACAAACTGCTCTAGCCATAAGTTCAGAAAAGCAACATGTTCCCGGTCATCAACCGATCTAGTTCTCTTATTGTGAATGGATATGTACCTGGACCAGCCGCCGATGTTTTTTGCTTGGAGCCGATGAGCAGGTTTGAAGCGGAGCTTAAAGGGGTCGATGTAGCTTGTCGTGTCCAGGCAGGTGAGCATATAGTAACATCCAGCAAAGTAGGGGTCATCGGCCTGTGCCCGAACAGGAAGGCATTGAGGGCATCGGACCAGAAATATGAGGCCGATGCGAGCAGGGGTTCATTCCTTTCCATATCGGCCAGAGAGAGATTGATGCAGTGGTCGATATGTGATTCTTCCCAGTAGGTTCTCTTCGCAGCCGACACCCTGGTGTACCAATCTCTCCACCCGGACAGCTTGCTCGGCCATGACCTGAAACTATTGGTCCAGTCGCTGACCAGCATGGCCGAGTTCTTGAAAGGGATACGCTGGGTCTCGGCGCATATGAAATGGGTGGGATCTTCGCTACCCATGGGGCCATGATAGAAAAAGTTTGGGTAATCGGCGGCCGGGATCAAAGATCTGGTCTCTAAGATGCTACAGTGAACAAGAACATAACGAAGAACAGATGAAGAACATGGCGGATTGGATGCGTCTAGGCCACAAAATCGAGAGAAACAATTGGTTAGGAAGATTACCTCAGGAACTGCAGATGCCGATGCCATCGCGAGAGGAAGAAGATGCAGGAATCGACGGCCGAAGGAGAGGGCTGCGACGGTTCGTCTGGATTTGCTAGAGCTTGTTGAAGCTTTGGAAGATGAAGCGGTGGTGCTCTGGTGATGTGAAAGCGTAAAAAAGGGCTAGGGAGACGAAGCGTTTTATAGAGATATGATGGCCGGGCGGGAATCGAGGCCGTTGGCACTGTTTCAAATAATTATGGCAAGTGGGCTACCTTGGGCCGCCTCGGTATGGAAGAAATCTAGAGGCCCAAAATGAAAGAATTTCGAAGTCCTATAGGAGAACTCCGAAATTGGCCGGCATGTGTTAACGCCAAAATTTGGTAAGGCCCTGTGTCAGATTCGGTCAAAGGGGAAATTGCAGTCAACTGGCGGAAATTGATCCAGAAAAGACCGATTCCGGGAGGGAGCCGTGAAGACCGCTGTTTGGCAGTTATTTACTATACCCATTAATTAGGCAAGTGTTTATCTTTAGGAAACCTGACTTCGTGTCCGGTCAGGCCTTGTTTAAAGTCTTCAGTTGCAATTAGGAAATCATGTACCGTGTCCCATAAGGACTTGTGTAACTCGGGGTATAAATACGTACGCCTGGGGACCTTGTAAATCATCACTCGATCAATACAATTTCGGTGCATCGCCACCCTTCTGACGGGATCTTGCTTCTCGAGCCGGGCTGCATCGGTTAGGTCCGACCTCCTGCGAGAGGGTAAGTCTCGTCACCCCGGCTACCTATCGGCTAGGACTTCCTCGGTTGGGTCCGATATTCTAGTCGGTTTATGGTAGTCGGCTTACCACGATATATTTACTTTGTCTATGGCTGCATCAGTTCAGTTTGACCTCATAGATTGATTAGGTATATCACATCACGCGTGCATAGATCGTATCGGCTTACTGGGAGCGATTTATCATCAGTTTGTGCTGCATCGGTTAGGTCCGACCTACTAAACTGCTAGCGATAAATCGGTCCTGCTAGGTCGATGCTTTATGTGCAAGCGTCTTATCGGGTGCATAGCCGGTAAGTTATCATGTTTTTAGCATCACGATCGCATCAGGTCCATCAGCTTATCGAGACTTCATTATTATTATCAGTCTGTGCTGCAACGGTTAGGTCCGATCTACTAGACTGAATAATAACGTTGTTCTTAATAAGCCGATGGGTTTTATGCGATGTTGTTATCGGAGTGCTTAGCCGATAAGTTATCCCTTATTAAATACAGCCGATTATACTGCTTGCCTTGTTGTGCATTCTTGCCTGCATTACTGTTACGATCGGCTAGGGGCTAGCCGATTGGTTTATTCTGCCGATCCGAATGTGAGCACCAGCAGGTCCCCGGGCACGACCTCAGCCAAGCCCCCGGGCACAACCTCAGGTAAGGACCCAGACACAAGCATAGGTAATAACCCGGGCACGGGCACGAACAGCGGATAAAGATCCCGGGAGCCGATGTGAACAAGGGGCCCGGGCACGGGTGCGGGCAGCATCTTCACAGCAATACCAGTAATCTTAAATTATGATCGCCTGGAGTTTATTTGATCTATTTACTTATGCATTCTGCCTATTTATTTTACCAAGTTTATAACCGGTTTTTGAACATCCCTTTGATGACTGGCTAGCGCAATACTTGTTTATTATTATGTTATTGCTTTTGCCGTCATCGGCTTTTAGCCGATGTATAAGTGCTACAGTGCATATCGGCCATCGGCCGATGAGATGAGTCCAAGCCTGCTTCCAGCCAATTGGCTCACGAATTTGACATCTTTTCTCCTTGTCAATTGCAGGGTCAAATTGACTGGCACGCCTACGAACCTCAAGATTTTAGGACCTGCACTGGAGTGAAACAAATCTCCCAGGCCTTCGCGTGTCTCCCAGACGCCGGACGGCCCCCGGCGGGTTTTCGGTGTCAACAGTCGGTGGCCCTGCAGTCGAGACGGTCTCAGTTTCTGCAACTTGGACCGTCGCCGGCGCTGGCTCGGCTAGGGCTGGCTCGACGACGGGGGTAGCCAGAGTGGTCTCCTTGAGATCAATGTCGGCCCACTTCCTACATAACGAGTCAAATATCAATATGCTGCCATGCCGAACAAGATTTCCAGAAGACCCAGAGCAACTTACCTCTTGGAGAACTTAAGCCGCTGTCCGGGTGATCCAGAGGTCGGCACTAGAGGGCCGCTGGCTGTCGGGCCTGAGGGCACGGTGGTCGGTGGCAGTGTTTCTATCCTGGTCGGCCCCGCTAGCGGTGTGGCTGGCTGGGGTACCCGGGTACTCGGCGGCGCCATTCTTGGCTCGATGTTACTGAGCCTGGCAGCACTGGACTTGGCCTTGTACTCGGCGGCACTCGTATTGGGCTCGATGATGCTGAGCTCGATTGTGCTGGTCCCAGCCTGGGACTCGGCAGCCTGGGGACTATACCGGCGGTGTCTTTTATCTTCAGACTCCCGGCTGCGGCACTCGGCATCATAACCTTCTTCTTGCCCTGATCTACAATAGGTCTCTTCCCCGCTCTCTTAGAGTCGGGCTGGGCAGCAAAAGGACTCCTTGGCCTCTTTTTCGATTTCATGGCCAACATCGTTCGGGAGTCATCATCAAACTCCTCACATGACTGCAAGCAGTTCAACAATATATTTTACACATTCTATAGCCCATCTAGGCATATATCTTCAAGCATTCACCATAGATGAACTACAAGACAACATCGGCAAGGGTTACCTTTGGGCGCGGCCTCTTCTAGCTATAAGCCACCACAGATCGCCCTGTATCTTCGGTTTCAACCACCCCGCTGGCAAAGAAATCTAGTAGAGCGTTGGTCACTTTGTACTTGTCTATCAGATCAGCATATTCCCGACTGGGATCACCTTTTCCCTTGTAGTCCCAGCCGAAGTGGCACCTTAGCTTCAACGGCCTGATGCTCCGAGTCAAGAAATGTCTGTCCACCCATGGACCAGTCAACCCGGCTTTCTTCAGCTTGTCAATCCTGCTAGCAAGTTTGTGGACTTGTCCCATTTCTTCAGAGGTGGGTAGAGACGACCACTTGGCAATGACCACCGGGGGCAAACCCATGAAAGGGGGAAGGCTTGGCTCAAGATCGGAACAGTAAAACCATTCCTTATTCCAGCCTTTGAGAGAAGATTTCAGAGGGATATTGATATAGGTCCTCTTCATCTCATTCCTCAGTTGGATTCCGGCCCCCCCAATTACTTGGATTTTACTCTTGAAGGGCTGGGGCTTAATATGGAATAAATATCTGAACAGATTAAGATGGGGTTCTACACCCAGGAAGCACTCACAGAGAGTCACAAAAAGGGAGATTTGCAGAATTGAGTTGGGATTTAGATTCACCAACTCGAGTTCATAAAAAGCAAGAAGCTGGTGGAAGAACTCGGAAGAAGGAAGAGAATGACCCCGGTGGAAAAAAGAGGCAAAAACAACGGTCTCACCCTCCTGGGGCTCCGGAACCGATTCGCCCTCAGCCGGACGCCAATTGATGACATCGTGGCTCTGCAACCTCAGCTGCTTCTCCAGGAGCTTCAGCTTAGCCGACCCGTAATCCGAAGTCGGCCAGACATCATCCGACGCATCCGCAAGATCTGAGGCCCTCGGCATGGTTAGGGATGAGGAGATTTGGGGGAAATGTCGCAGAAGGTTTGAAATAGACGAGGAGGAGTGGAATCGCCCGAGTTCCAGTGGGGAAGAGCAAGCAATGGCGAACCCTAGCGGAGCAGGAGGCGAAATTTCAGCACGGAAGCTGGAAGACGAAACGATTGGTGGATTGGAGAAGATGAAGGAATCTTTTCTCTCTCTCCCCGCCGTTTATAAAGCCGTTTCCGATTCGTGGGCTTGGGCTTACACAGTTGGTACTGGGCCACCAAGATATGAGTTTCTACAGTAGCACGCTCAATATGGGCCGCTCGCCGGCTGTGTTAAAATCACAGTGCTGGTGCTACCAACAGGAACCGATGAGATAAACAGATATGCTTCATGAAGGCCTAATTGCTGAACACATGTGTTTGGTTATCTGTCTTATCCACCAGGTATTGAGGATATATCCTTATAAGGGTCACAAGCTGGTCTTCATCAAAATTGGGGATACAGGTATCTCTTGAGTACGCCTGACCATACAATGGATTTAATTTCATAAAGTGGTACTCGGCCTACATGCTTGGCCAACAGTTGCTATGAGCAATATTATTCTAGCTGACATGACGCTGAAGAGTCTAGCTTCCGAGTAGTATACTACTCGGGAAGGACTATAAATATTTCTTCCAGCTGACATGATACTGAGGAGTCTAACTTCCGAGTGGGACGCCACTCGGGAAAGACTATAAACACCCCTTCCAGCTGACATGAAGCTGAAGAGTCCCATTACGAGTGGCATGCTACTCGGCAAAGACTATAAATTATATTCCAGTTGATATGATACCGAGTCTCATATACCAGTAGTATACTACTCGGGAAAGACTACAAGGTTAAAGATCTTTGACCTTATGATTAATTGTTTTCACAATTAAGCACAAAGTCGGGGGCTACACCTAATAGGTGCGCCTATTCGGCGCATACTATTCACACATCTACATGAAGCCCTTTATAACCTCGCTGCCAGCTGACATGAAGAAGGACTCAGGAAGAAGAAGCACTCGGACAAGAGTACTCGAGAGCAATGAACTCGGGCAATCTTCACCGTGGAGGATGAGCACTCGGCACCAGCTGTGACTCAACTATGAAGGTCTTAGGGGCTACTGTGGAGGCTATGGGCCCCGGGTACCTCATCACAAGCATATGGGCCACTCGGATAGAGGATGAGCCTAGCTTTGTAATTAGATATATAGTAGCACCCGGCAGACTTTGTCTTGTACAATAAGGAATATACAGTCCTAGTTGGGTAAATTGTATCTTTAAGAGGAGATCCCTTGGCCGTATCTAGCTGGGATTTCAACCTTGTACCCCTGTCCCCCAGTATATAAGGGGAGGCAGGGCACCCCCTGAGGGCAAGAGAAGATCATAGATCAACACAAATCCTCAAAGGAATACCACCACAACTGGACGTTGGGTATTACCTCACATCGAGGGCTTGAACCAATATAAAATCTCCCTGTGTTCCTTTGCAATCCACCGAGTTTCCATCCACCGGTAGCCCCATATTCATATTGCCTGTGTAAAACATCGACACCATTTGTTACGAACATACATTTTTGGTCGAGTTGTAGGGCATGTTAAGAAAACACACCTATCCTCTTTAAAGGACCTTTTGGGCACATGGGAGTGATTTGATAACATTTTTTGTAAACTTATATTTTTCGCGAGTTGTTTGGCATGTTAACAAAACGCTCCAAACCTCTCTGATGGAACTTTTTGGCATATGGGAGTGATTTCACACCATTTATTGCGAACTTATATTTTTCGCGAGTTGTAGGGCGTGTTATGAAAACGCACCTTACCTCTCTAAAGGAACTTTTGGGCATATGTGTCACAGCCCTAGATTTAATTTTAGGTAATTAGTGTTATGCCCTACTGTCATTAGAGTGCACAATTTAAATTTTTGCATTGTCACTCCATGCAAGTTAAAGGTTGCAATATTTAAACCCTCAATAATTAAACCCTAAATCGGCAAAAACAAAATACTACTAAAAAGTGCATCAAATTGAACAGAAGTATATATGGGAGATAATTTATTCAAATATTAGTTTATTTATCATGAATTAATATAATTTTTCCAGAATTTATTTCATTAGTTTAGACCCCTTAAAAATTCAAACAAATTTCAGCCTGGGTCCTTTTCTTTGAATTTCTGTGAGCAAACCATTTTGAATTTTTGTGTGAAACTTTCGAAAATGGAACCTAGGTAGTCTGGGCTAGCTACACAAAAATCACCATATTTTTAACACTGGTTTTACTTACTCAATTTGATTTTTTAAAGTAAGAGGAAAAGAAAAATCTAGAAAACCCCTCAAAATCAGATTTTACCAACTTTTCTACCCATACCCCTCTCATACACCTAGAACACCACGACCGGGGCCCGCTAATCAGTGTCTAGGAGCTAGCTCTATCTCTTGTGCACCAAAATTTTTGAGTGGGACCCACCAAGGCATGCAAATGGAGAGAGTGACACCTATTTGGCCTTGCTGTCATCTCTTTCTCTCTTCTCCTCTTTCTCAGCTTCCACTCCAGCTAGCTCACTCATCTTCTCCACTCCATTCTTGTGTCAAGAAGATGAGAGGTGTGAGCTCCTCGTGCGTGCCGCTGCTGCTGCTGCTGCCACCGTGCGTGCCTGCCGCTGCTGCTGCTGCCGTGCGTGCGTGCCGCTGCTGCTGCTGCTGCCGCCGTGCGTGCCTGCCGTTGCTGCTGCTGCCGTGCGTGCGTGCCGCTGCTGCTGCTGCTGCTGTCCGTGCTCCTCATCGGCCTCTCGCCCTGCAGTTGCTCGTCGACCCCTCCGCGATCCTCACCGGTGGCTCGCTGCCTTCCAATGCGCCAGGGACGTGGCCTTGCCGTGGAGCCCCGGGAGCATGGCCGCGACGTAGCCGTCGTGCCAGCGTTCCCGCCGTTCGAGCTCGTCTCTGGTCGAGCCACTGTGCCACCAACACCGCCTCAGCCCCAGCAGCCAAGCGCCCCAAAAATCTCTGGAAACCGAGCCCCAAGCAAGGAGATCGGCCATCGTCTTCCCCAACTCCGGTCAAGCTCCGCCGCGTGTGATTCGCCTCAACCGGTGAGCCGTTCGTCGATTCTTTGCGCTGGTAGCATCCTAGGGTGATACTTAACCTCCTGCATGTGTTGTCTCCACCGCGCATGCAGCGAATCGAGCCAGCCACAGTGAAGCCGAAGCTTGGCCATTGTCGTTGCCGTCGCCTGCAGCCGCCAGAGCCCCTCTGACCTCTTTCGACCCAGAAAACCCCACGGTAAGCTTCATCATGCTCCCTAGCCACCTCTTCCCGTTTCTTTTTCACTTGATTGAAGGCCATCACCCATATGCATGTGTAGCCAGTGCGCAACAGCCGCTCGAGCTCGCCGCCGGCGAGCTACTGTCCATCACCGGCGAATTTCCGAGCACGTTAGGTTCGCAGGGACCTCGGCTACATTTTCTCTTTTGGCCACAACTTCAACCGAGCCACCGTTCGCCGCCAGCGCCGGTGAGCAGAGCCGGCGGCAAGCCAGCCCTGTGCCTCCTCTGTTTTGAAACGCCGACAGGTGGGCCCGAGCTAGGGAGGAATAAGAAAAGAAAAGAAAAGATAAACTGAATTATTTTCCAACAGAAAAATGGCCAAACTTTGAAAATCCATAACTATTTCATTTTAACTCCTTTTTGAGTGAAACCAATTTTGTTAATTCTGTAAATTTGTAAAATTTAATACTATCAAATAAAATATGACCACTTCTGTACAGAAAATATCTATAAAATAATATGAAGCAAAAGTAACTTATTTTGTGCCTAGGAACTTGGAATATTTCTAGGAAATCCTTTATAACTCCTTTTGAGGTGAACCAAATTTCTATGGATTCATAAAAATGTTCTCTTTAATGTTGAAAAATAAAAAGTGAGAACTTCTGTGTAGGATTTTTCTCTAAAGATGGAAATATCTATTATATATCTCTTATAACCTAGAAGTTTATAAATTTCTAGAAAATTCATCCTAGCTGCTAAAAATATGAAACCACTTTTGTTTAACTCAGAAAAATTGTAACCTTTGCTGTGGATAAATTGTTTTTGACAAAACTACCTCCCAAAATAGACCTAAGTAATTTCTAACCCTTCTTTTTGATAAACTTGTAAAATTCACAACTAAATCATTTTAAATCAAAATACAGTGAACCTAATTTTGTTGGAACCAGTAAGATATGTAATTTCACATAAAAATACTCACACTTGTAAAATCCTATTTTGGAATGCAGGTTACTTGTGATACCCTAAGGGAGTACAAATTAATTACAGATCTACCATTTTCAGCGTATATGGCTTATTATTTTAGTATCTCCTAAACCGTAAAAGATTTTGAAATGATTCTTTCACTAAAACTCACTTTAAAATGTTAAATACCTACTGTATTTATCTCAGAATTAATTGATCATTTTGCATAGACATCTTTAATTGATTCTTATTTGCATATTCGCCTTTTATCGGTAGATTCAGACAATTCGGAGTTTGAGGAGCAAGAACCAGAAGTTGAGTATGAACCACTGCAGTAACAAGTCAAGCATCTAAGCATATTGAACCTATGTCTTCAATAAATTGATTTGTTTGCGAAAACAGTATCTATATGCATGTTCAGTCCTTTTTAAAATGGGAAAACGGGTAGAGTCAATATTGCCCCATTTGTATGCATTTCCATTCCTTGGTTGTTGATTCTATGTTTTTACCTTATCACCCCTGGTTAAGGACTTTGGGATACTTTTATTTTATCGAATGCTTAGCCATGCTTATTTCTAGACTTAGAAAAATCCGATAGATAGAGCTATCGGTTCAAAACTAGTACTACGAATGGATGGGTTAAAATCTGAAAAGAATAACTTCTGATTTATAATTAAGAATATTGTTGACTTGGACGGATGATAGGGCGATGACGGGATGGTGTTTCCTCGATGCATGTAACTCCTTCTGGGTCGTTAAGGACCGAACATGTTGACGTCTATTCAAGCACCCTACGTACTTCCACACGCCGAGAATGGGACGGCTTAACTTAGTAGCACGGGAGGCTGTGGCCATCTACGCCCATCCGCTAGTCGTGAGGATGGTTTTTTCCTTTGGAGGGCCTTGTGCGCGCCTGGTTTTGGCCGGAGGTGCCTCCCGCGACGGTGAGCCCGCCTTAGTCACTGTGTGTGTGTGGCTAAGTCGTCAGGGGCCCAGACGTGGTTTAGGTGGTTGGAGCTAAGCGTGGAAAAGGTTTTGTTGTGACCTCTCGTACGCACTCAATGTGTAGAGTGTGGGTACCGACGGGAACGGATCAAACTAGAGTGCAGCTGTTTGGCTTCTATCACATAGTGTGGGTACAGATGTACACCTCTGATCAGAGTAAGAACTATTCGAATAGCCATGTCCATAGTTACGGACGACCGCTTGATGTGTTCCTCACTCATGTTAGCATCAAACTTGGGATATGTGGTTATGGGATTATGTGGTTATATCATGACTTAGGATAGTCATGGATGGATGGGTTTATGTGAAAGGCTTTGGTGTTAAATATGACTTGGTTTTAGTCATGAAAGATGGTATGCTTGTGTAGCATATTTATTTGGGCAATGGTGGCCTATTGTTGATGTTAGAGCATGGGTTTGTGCTCATTTTCACCTCTTTTTCCGAATATATTACTTGCTGCCCTAAAATTTCAGATTGCTATTCTTTCGCAAACGCTTATAGTTTCAAGTTATTATTTTGTTCAATAAAGTTAGCTTTATGCAAAACCAGATCAACATAACTATATTCCTTGATGTAGAGACCAGCATTACTTCTTTGTACTACTAATATTGTGTAAGTCTAGCTGAGTACCATTCATACTCACGCTGCTTATTTTTCAGGTGAGGATAACGACGACGTTGATGTGGTCTACTATTATCCCACCGAGGGTGGCGAGGATAATGTGTAGTTGGAGTTAAGCTCTATCCCCAGTCGGTTGCCTTGTGGGGTTTGGTACGACACCACTGGTTTTATCCTTTATGTTTATATTTCCGCTGCTATCTTTTGTGCTACTCTGAGATGAATTAGGGTGTGTGAACCCTCTATGTAATATATATAACCCAGCTGCTCTTTTATCCATGTTTTAGAGTACTTGTGATGTTTATCAATTGCTAAGATGAATGTGTGGGACTAGAGCTTTCCTGGGCTAGTCACACACTAGTAAGAATTTAGAAATGATGAGATGCATGGATATTGATTCAACCGTAGACCATGTCCCCAGAAGTGTGTATCGTGTTTGGTCACCACCTTCGTGTGGTTTGACGGGCACACTTCGCCGTTTCGAACTGGTGAATCAACTCTCCAAATATCTCCTTATTTCTGAATTCGGCGCTTTAGATTTGTATTATGAATGGGTAAATATTATGGCAAGGCTGCGATGACGATGGATGGTTACTGCGCTTATTTGGTTTTGATTCGAGATCCCATCCATCTAGATATTTCGCGTTGTCATAGTAATTGCTCTCCATAATGCACTTCCGGGGTGTCCACAATATGTGAGTGATTTGACACCATTTGTTGCGAAATTATATTTTTCGCGAGTTATAGGGCGTGATAAGAAAACGCACCTAACATCTCTAAAGGAACTTTTGGGCATATGGGAGTGATTTGACATAATTTGTTGCGAACTTATATTTTTCGCAAGTTGTAGGGCGTGTTAAGAGAACGCACCTAACCTCTCTAAAGGAACTTTTGGGCATATGGGAGTCATTTGTTATCATTTGTTACGAACTTATATTTTTTGTCGAATTGTAGGGCATGTTAAGAAAACGCATCTAACCTCTCTAAAGGAACTTTTGAGCATATGGGAGTGATTTGACACCATTTGATGTGAACTTATATTTTTCACGAGTTGTCTGGTATATTAACAAAACGCTTCAAACCTCTCTAACGGAACTTTTTGGCATATGGGAGTGATTTGACACTATTTGTTGCGAACTTATATTTTTCGCGAGTTGTCTGGCAAGATAACAAAACACTCCAAACCTCTCTAAAAGACCTGTTGGGCATATGGGAGTGATTTGACACCATTTGTTGTGAACTTATATTTTTCACGAGTTGTCTGGCATGTTAACAAAACCCTCCTAACCTCTTTAACGGAACTTTTTGGAATCTGGGGGTGGTTTGACACTATTTGTTGCGAACTTATATTCTTCACGAGTTGTAGGGCATATTAAGAAAAAGCTCCAAACCTCTCTAAAGGAACTTTTGGGCACATGGGAGTGATTTGACACCATTTATTGTGAATTTATATATTTCGCGAGTTATAAGGCATGTTAAGAAAACACACCTAACCTCTCTAAAGGAACTTTTGGGCATATGGGAGTGATTTGACACCATTTATTGTGAATTTATATATTTCACGAGTTGTATGGCATGTTAACAAAACATTCCAAACCTCTCTAAATAAACTTTTGGGCATATGGTAGTGATGTGACACCATTTGTTGTGAATTTATATTTTTCACGAGTTCTCTGGCACGTTAAGAAAATGCACCAAACCTCTCTAAAGGAACTTTTGGGTATATGGGAGTGATTTGACATCATTTGTTACAAACTTATATTTTACGTCGAGTTGTAGGGCATGTTAAGAAAACAAACCTAACCTCTCTAAAGGATCTTTTGGGTATACGGGAGTGATTTGACACAAATTTGATGTGAACTTATATTTTTCGTGAGTTTTCTGGTATGTTAAAATTTTTCGTGAGTTGTTTGGCATGTTAACAAAACGCTCCAAACCTCTCCAACGGAACTTTTTGGCATATGGGAGTGATTTGACATCATTTGTTGCAAACTTATATTTTTCAGGAGTTGTAGGGCATGTTAAGAAAACGCACATTACCGATCACCCATGTGTGCTTGGTAAGAATTGGTAAGAATTCGACAAAGGTTTGAGTGCGAGTGACTTTTGAATCCCCATACCCTAGTACTTGTTAGGGACATATTCTTGTATTTTTGCTAACAATGGCAGGTTCTAGAGGGCGTTCAGATCAGGATACTCCTCATACTCCTTGTACGAAGGGAATCATCCAACATTTCAGGCGTGAAATGAATCTCCGTACGGAGGGCCTTGAGGAGGATGTCAGGGTCACAAATGAGCGACTTGCTCAACTCGAGGGTGCCCAGATTGAGACAAACGCAACGCTTGCTACGATGGAGAGAGCACAAGGTGTCACTAACACCTCTTTGGCAGATATTATGGCACGCCTTGAGGTGATTGGCCAAGCTTCGTCTACTGTCCCCCTTGCTGCGATGGTAGAGGGACAAGACTAATTTGACTATGTGGATGATACCGACGAGGCCGAAGGAAGGGCTAACCGCAACAACGATCGAGCTCATCGACAATTGCGCTTTAACCGATGGGGTATGCGAAGAGAACCCCCACAACGTGAGGTACGTGACCACGATGATGTTTTTGCTAAGGTTAAATTCACTATGCCCTCTTTTAATGGTAAGTATGATCCTGATGGTTATCTTGATTGGGAACTAGCTGTAGATCAAAAATTAGCTTGCCATGACTATCTCGAGGATAGACGAGTTAGGGTTGCTACTAGTGAGTTTACTGACTTTGCTTCGATTTGGTGGAAAGAATATTGCCGTCAACAACCCAACAACATACCTCACACTTGGGAGGTTTTAAAATTGCTTATGCGCCATCGATTTGTTCTCTCATATTATGCTCGTGATTTGTTAAATAAACTGCAACGTTTACAACAAGGTGCAAAGTCTATGGAAGAATACTATCAGGAATTACAAATTGATATGTTGCGTTGTGTGTTAGTTGAGAATGAGGAAGCATCAATGGCTAGGTTTTTGGGAGGGTTGAATCGTGAAATTCAGGACATTGTTGATTACAAAGATTACAACTCCATTACTAGATTGTTTCATCTTGCTTGCAAAGTTGAACGTGAATTGCAGGGACGCCAGACGAGAACGCGATCTAACTCTTCTGCAGGTCACACAAATTCATGGACGCCGGGCACACCTGCTGCCCAATCCACTGTGGCGCACCCACCACTACCCTCCAACAACAAGCAGCGCCCTACTACGTCAAATTCGGCCTCAGGAGTTTCCGAAGCACCCAAATCAGCACCACAACTTTCTGCAAAAACTTCCTCTTCGGTTGCTTCGACAAGACGAATGAGGGACGTTCAATGCCATCGATGCAAAGGCTATGGACACATGATGTGGGACTGTCCAAGCAAGCGTGTATTGATTATACGCGATGACGGTGGGTATTCCTCTGCTACTGATTTTGATGATGAAGCATATACTATGCTTGCAAATGATCCTGCAGGACATGTTGAAGAATCTGATCATGAGGAGGAGCATGTTGGCGCCGAAGATGCCGACAAGTATTTGAGCATTATAGTGCAACACATACTAAGTGCTCAAGTGTCTCATGTCGAGCAAAACCAGCGCCATAATTTGTTCCAAATCAAGGGCGTTGTCAAAGAACGCTCGATTCGCATAATTGTTGATGGTGTGAGTTGCAACAATTTGGTGAGTATGGATATGGTGGAGAAGCTTGCCTTGCCGACTAAACCTCATCCCCACCCATGCCATATCCAATGGTTCAACAGCAGTGGTAAGTTGAGGGTAACACGGATGGTGAGAGTATATTTTTCTATGGGTTCATACCATGATTATGTTAATTGTGACGTTGATCCTATGCAAGTTTGTTCTTTGTTATTAGGAAGACCTTAGCAATATGATACTGAATGTGTACATCATGGTAGGAATAATCAATACTCTCTCATGTTCAAGGGAAAGAAAATTGTGCTGCATCCTATGACTCCTGAACAAATTGTTAAAGATGACCTTGCTAAAGCTAGTAGTGTGAAGAGTCAGGAGAATACTGAGAGTGAAAAGCAGACTGTAGCTAAATATCTTGAGCAACGAAAAAAGAAAGAACCTAAATCTGTTCATGTGAACAATAAGGAAATTAAATTGAAAAGTGCTTTTTCCTTGCTACCAAATCTGATATGACTGACCTAAATGCTAGTAATTCTGTTTGCTATGCATTAGTTTGCAAAGAAGCTTTGTTTTGCTTTAAGGATATACCTCCTTCTTTGCCACCTGCTGTCACTAACATTTTGCAGGAGTACCAAGATGTCTTTCCAAAGGACATACCGCCGGGGCTGCCACCGCTTCGTGGGATTGAACATCAAATTGATCTAATTCCCGGTGCATCCTTGCCCAACCGCACCCCATACAGGACCAATCCAAAAGAAACTAAAGAAATTTAGCGCCAAGTTCAAGAGTTGCTTGATAAAGGGTATGTGCGCGAATCTCTTAGTCCTTGTGCTGTTCCTATCATTTTAGTACCAAAGAAAGATGGGTCATGGCGCATGTGTGTAGATTATAGAGCAATCAATAATATCACCATTAGATATCGTCATCCTATTCCTAAGCTAGATGATATGCTTGATGAATTGAGTGGTTCTGTTGTCTTTTCCAAGGTTGATTTGCATAGTGGTTATCATCAAATCCGCATGAAATTAGGCGATGAATGGAAAACGGCTTTTAAAACTAAGTTCGGGTTATATGAGTAGCTAGTAATACCTTTTGGTTTAACGAATGCACCTAGTACCTTCATGTGACTAATGAACGAGGTTTTGCGTGCTTTCATTGGTAGATATGTGGTGGTTTATTTTGATGATATACTGATATATAGCAGATCATTAGAGGAACATCTTGAACATTTACATGTTGTTTTTAATACTTTACGTAATGCACGTTTATTTGGTAACCTTGAGAAGTGCACCTTTTGCACCGATCGAGTCTCGTTTCTTGGCTATGTTGTTACTCCACGGGGAATTGAAGTTGATCCAGCCAAGGTTGAAGCAATCCAGAGTTGGCCGACTCCTAATATGGTCACACGGGTGCGGAGCTTCTTAGGACTTGCTGGGTTCTACCGCTGCTTCGTAAAGGATTTCAGCACCATCGCCACACCATTGAATGAGCTTACGAAGAAGGGAGTGCCATTTGTTTGGAGAGCCGCACAGGAGAACGCCTTCACCACGTTGAAAGATAAGTTAACACATGCACCTCTCCTCCAACTTTCTGATTTCAATAAGACTTTTGAACTAGAATGTGATGCATGCGGAATTGGTTTAGGTGGTGTGTTGTTACAAGAAGGCAAACCTGTAGTATACTTCAGTGAGAAATTGAGTGGACCTAGTTTAAACTATTCTACTTATGATAAGGAGTTATATGCACTTGTTTGAACTTTAGAAACTTGGCAACATTATTTATGGTCCAAAGAATTTGTTATACATTCTGATCATGAATTTTTAAAGCATATTCAGAGTCGAGGTAAATTGAACCGTAGACATGCAAAGTGGGTTGAATTTATTGAGTCTTTTCCCTATGTTATAAAGCACAAGAAGGGAAAAGAGAATGTGATTGCTGATGCTTTGTCTAGGAGATATGCCATGTTATCACAACTTGACTTCAAAATTTTTGGATTAGAGACTATTAAAGAGCAATATGTGCATGATGCTGATTTTTGCGGAAATACTGTTGCATTGTAAAGAAGGGAAAATATGGAATAAATTTTTCATTAATGATGGGTTTGTGTTTAGAGCTAACAGGTTGTGCATTCCTGCTAGTTCTGTTTGTTTGCTGTTGTTACAGGAAGCACATGGAGGTGGATTGATGGGACATTTTGGTGTGAAGAAAACGGAAGATATCCTTGCTGCTCATTTCTTTTGGCCAAAGATGAGGTGGGATGTCGAGCGCTACGTTGCTCGCTGCACTACATGTCAAAGAGCTAAGTCACGACTTAATCCTCATGGTTTATACATGCCCTTACCCGTTCCTAGCGTTCCGTGGGAAGATATTTCGATGGACTTTGTTTTAGGATTGCCTAGAACAAAGAAGGGGAGGGATAGTATCTTCGTGGTTGTTGATAGATTCTCTAAGATGGCCCATTTTATACCATGCCATAAGAGCGATGATGCTACCCATATTACTGATTTATTCTTTCGTGAAGTTATTCGCTTGCATGGTGTGCCTTATACTATAGTTTCAGATCGTGATGCTAAATTCCTTAGCCATTTTTGGAGAACTTTATAGGGTAAATTAGGGACTAAGCTGTTATTTTCTACTACTTGTCATCCCCAAACTGATGGACAAACTGAGGTTGTGAATAGAACTTTGTCTACAATGCTTAGGACTGTGTTGAAAAGAAATTTAAAAATGTGGGAAGAATGCTTGCCTCATATTGAGTTTGCTTACAATCGTTCTTTGCATTTTACTACAAAGATGTGCCCTTTTGAAGTTGTTTATGGTTTTGTGCCTCGTGCTCCTATTGATTTAATGCTTATGCCATCTTCCGAGAAATTGAACCTTGATGCTAAACAACGTGCTGAATTAATTTTAAAAATGCACGAGACAACTAAGGAGAATATAGAGTGCATGAATGCTAAATATAAACTTGCTGGTAGTCAGGGAAGGACATCCCTTCTGTGGATACAACTCATCCACAGCAAGGACCACTTACTCGAGCTCGTGCTCGTCAACTTAATTACCAGGTGAATTCATTCCTAGGTTCATATATTACTGAGAATAGACCGCTATCACTACCTAATGCAAGTGATATAATTGTGTTTAGGAACCTAGAACAGGACAAAGGAAACGGACATGGAGTAATGGACATGCATGGAAGGAATAGTGAAGGATACCACGCCACTTTGGGACCAAGTCTAGCAAGAATTCGAGTTGGACTCGGTTTGGAATCAGATTCGGACTGCTGCGATGGTAATAAGTTCAAACGGACATAACTTCCTCATACGGACTCCGTTTGGGATCTTCTTGTACTTCATGGAAAGCTTATCAACTCTACTTTCCAACGGATCCAACCATATCTTCAAATTCCATCCGAGCCAGCCACAATCATCAAAACAATCCATGTTGATTTCTGAGTCCGAGTCAAAAGGGTGATGCGTCACTATCATTTGGGCCCATGGGCCTTGTAACCCTAGGGCGTCACTGTAGATGCCACCCTTGGTCGTTCCCTATAAAGGAGCCACCGCCTCCTTTGCTAGAAGATGGATTTTATTGAGTTTAGGTTTAGCCATTGTGCAAACTTTTGTTCTTCAATTGTGTCGAATGGCCACCTGTCAAGACAGCTTCGGAATCTCAACCTTGTTTTCACCATACAACCTATGCTTCATTCATATTCGTAATATCAAATTGCCTACGTCCTATTCTTGCTACTTCTTTGATTGCTTGCAGGGATTGAATTTCGTGTTTAGGTGGATCGCACGTCCAGCGAGGTCAATAACATCTTGGAGTTGGTTCAGCGATTGCTAAGGCGCAAACGACATCGTGCGTTTGTAGTCAGATTGCCAGGGTTATCTCCACCAACAAATCGCTAGTTATCAATCTCATCGAAAGATCAGGCACCTCATCCCCATCACTTTTGGGCATATGTAAGTGATTTGGCATCATTTGTTGTGAATTTATACTTTTCGCGAGTTATAGTGCATGTTAAGAAAAAGCACCTAACCTCTCTAAAGGAACTTTTAGCCATATGGGAGTGGTTTGACACTCTTTGTTGTGAACTTATATTTTTCGCAAGTTGCAGGGCATGTTAACAAAACGCATCTAACCTCTCTAAAGGAAGTTTTCGACATATGGGAGTGATTTGACATCATTTGTTATGAACTTATATTTTTCGTCGACTTGTAGGGCATGTTAAGAAAACAAACCTAATCTCTCTAATGGATCTTTTGGGCATACGGGAGTGAATTGACACAAATTTGATGTGAACTTATATTTTTCGCGAGTTTTCTGGTATGTTAACAAAACGCTCCAAACCTCTCTAATGGAACTGTTTGGCATATGAGAGTGAGTTGACACTATTTGTTGCGAACTTATATTTTTCGCGAGTTGTATCGCATATTAACAAAACGCTCCTATCCTCTTTAACGGAAAATTTTTTGCATATGGGAGTGATTTGACACCATTAGTTGCGAACTTATATTTTTTCGCAAGTTGTAGGGCATGTTAAGAAAACGCTCCAAATATCTCTAAAGGAACTTTTGGGCATATGGGAGTGATTTGACACCATTTATTGTGAATTTATATATTTCGCGAGTTGTAGGATATGATAAGAAAATGCTCCAAACCTCTCTAAAGGAACTTTTGGGCATATGGGAGTGATTTGACACCATTTATAACAAACTTATATTTTTTTTCGAGTTGTATGGCATGTTAACAAAACATTTCAAACCTCTCTACAGAAACTTTTGGGCATATGGTAGTGATGTCACACCATTTGTTGCAAATTTATATTTTTCGCGAGTTCTCTGGCATGTTAAGAAAACGCACCAAACCTCCCTAAAGGAACTTTTGGACATATAGGAGTGATTTTGACATCATTTGTTACGAACTTATATTTTTCGTCGAGTTGTAGGCCATGTTAAGAAAATGAACCTAACCTCCCTAAAGGATCTTTTGGGCATACGGGAGTGATTTGACACACATTTGATGGGAACTTATATTTTTCGCGAGTTTTCTGGTGTGTTAACAAAACACTCCAAACCTCTCTAACGGAACTTTTTGGCATATGGGATTTGACACCATTTGTTACGAACTTATATTTTTCGCGAGTTGTCTGGTATGTTAACAAAATGCTCCTATCCTCTTTAATGGAACTTTTTGGCATATGAGAGTGATTTGGCATCATTAGTTGTGAACTTATATTTTTCGCAAGTTGTAGGACATGTTAAGAAAATGCTCCAAACCTCTGTAAGGAACTTTTGGGCATATGTGAGTGATTTGAAACCATTTGTTATGAACTTATATTTTTCGCGAGTTGTCTAGCATGTTAACAAAACGCTCCAAACCTCTCTTTCGGAACTTTGTTGGCATATGGGAGTGATTTGACACCATTTGTTGTGAACTTATATTTTTCGCAAGTTATCTAGCATGTTAACAAAACGCTCCAAACCTCTTGAACGGAACTTTTGGGCATATTGCAGTGATTTGACACCATTTGTTGCGAACTTACATTTTTCGCAAGTTGTCTTGTATGACAAAATGCTCCAAACCTCTCTAACGGAATATTTGGGTATATGTGAGTGATTTGACACTATTTGTTGTGAACTTATATTTTTCTCAAGTTGTATGGCAAGTTAATAAAACCTTTCAAACCTCTCTAAACAAACTTTTGGGCATATGGTACTGATGTGACACTATTTGTTGTGAACTTATATTTTTTGCGAGTTGTAGGACATGTTTAGAAAACACATCTAACCTCTCTAAAAGAGCTTTTGGGCATATCGGAGTGATAAGACACCATTTGTTGCGAACTTATATTTTTCGTCGAGTTGTATGGCATGTTAAGAAAACGCACCTAACCTTTCTATAGGAACTTTTAGCCATATGTGTGAGATTTGACACCATTTGTTACGAACTTAAATTTTTCGCGAGTTGTCTGGCATGTTAACAAAATGCTCCAAACCTTACTAACGGAACTTTTGGGCATTTGAGAGTGATTTGACACCATTTATTGCGAACATATATTTTTTGCGAGTTGTAGATCATGTTAAGAAAACGCAACCTAACCTCTCTAAAGGAACTTTTGGCCTTATGCGATTGATTTTACACCATTTGTTGCGAATTTATATTTTTAGCGAGTTGTTTGACATGTTAACAAAATGCTCCACACCTCTCTAACAGAACTTTTGGGCATATGGGAGTGAATTGAAACTATTTGTTGTAAACTCATATTTTTCGCGAGTTGTCTGGCATGTTAATAAAATGCTCCAAACCTCTCTGACGAAACTTTTGGGCATATAGGAGTGATTTGACACCATTTATTATGAACTTATATTTTTCGCGATTTGTCTGGCATGTTAACAAAATGCTCCAAACCTCTCTAATGAAACTTTTGTGCATATAGAAGTGATTTGACACCATTTGTTACGAATTTATATTTTTCGCGATTTGTATAGCATGTTAACAAAACGCTCCAAATCTCTTTAACGGAACTTTTGGGCATATAAGATTGATTTGACACCATTTGTTATGAACTTATATTTTTCATGATTTGTATGGCATGTTAACAAAACGCTCCAAAACTCTTTAACGAAACTTTTGGGCATATGGGAGTGATTTGACACTATTTGTTGGAAATTTATATTTTTCGCGAGTTGTCTGGCATATTAACAAAGCGCTCGAAACCTCTCTAACGAAACTTTTGGGCATATAGAAATGATTTGACACCATTTATTGCGAACTTATATTTTTCGCGATTTGTCTAGCATGTTAACAAAACACTCCAAATCTCTCTAACGAAACTTCTGGGCATGTAGGAGTGATTTGACACCATTTGTTGCGAATATATATTTTTCGTGATTTGTCTGGTATATTAATAAAATGCTCCAAACCTCTCTAACGAAACTTTTGGGCATATAGGAGTGATTTGACACCATTTATTGTGAACTTATATTTTTCGCAACTTGTCTTGCATGTTAACAAAATGCCTAGAACATCGTGGACAGAATAGATCTCTGTAATAAATCAACAATTGCGGCCAACTCTGAATAGATATGAGCCTGAGGCTAGATCCATTTGAAAGTAGACTTGATAAGCTTTCCGTGAAGTCTAAGAATGCCCAAATCGGAGTCCGTATGTAACCGTGATGACCGTTACAAGTTAGTGCTATTCTACAGTCCAAATCCAGTTTATGCGAATCCTTTTCCTTTTCGGTCTTCTCCATCGTTCCTAAATAAAATAAGAGTGCATGTGTTTCCATTGTCTAAATAAGTATGACACATGCTTAAGAATGAACTCACTTGATAATTAAGTTGATGAGCACGGACACGAGTAAGTGGTCTAGTATGTTCACTCGTGTAGGTGTGGAAGTATCAATGGTATTGATGTTCTCATTTTTTAACACCATTTGTTACGAACTTATATTTTTCGCGAATTGTAGTGCATGTTAAGACGCTGCAAACCTCTATAATGGAACTTTTGAGCTTATGGGAGTAATTCGATATCATTTGTTACGAACTTATATTTTTGGCGAGTTGTCTTGCATGTTAATAAAACGCTTCAAATTTCTCTAATGGAACATTTGGGTAAATGGGAGTGATTTGACATCATTTGTTACAAACTTATATTTTTCGCGGGTTGTATGGCATGTTAAGAAAACACTCCAAACTTCATTAAATGTACTTTTGGGCATATTGGAGTGATTTGACACATTTGTTGCGAACTTATATTTTTCTCGGGTTGTATGGCATGGCATGTTAAAAAAAGCTCCAAACTCCACTAAAGTTACTTTTGTAAATATGGGATTGATACGACACTATTTGTTGTGAAATTATATTTTTCGCGAGTTATAAGGCATATTAAGAAAACACACCTAAGGCATATAAGAGTGATGTGACATCATTTGTCATGAACTTATGTTTTTCGTGAGTTGTGTGGCATGTTATCAAAACGCTCCAAACCACTCTATCGCTATTTTAAAATTGAAAAATAGATTTATTTGATTTTTTAAAGCAAATTTTATATATAAATTTTTTTAAAAAATATACTTTTTAGTAATTTAGAAAACGTGCAGATTTTTTTGCCCAAAATGGTCCGAACACTCCCTAAGCTATTTAAGAAAAAGCCTCGTAGGAAGCAAACGGGCTCGGCCCACGATCGGTACGATACTGATAATTTGGTGAGGCGATTGCCGATTGGCTACTCTGGGCCCGCTTGTCGGCGAGAGAGTACGCGGAGGGAGAACTCCGTCTGCGTTGCGTTGCGCCGTGAGTCTCGATCGATCTGAGGCGATCGGACGGTGAGAAACGCGCAGTCCCCGCGTTGATTGGTTCTGGTGGGGCCCACTCGTCGGTGATGCGAGCCCAATCCGGTGCGCACGAATAAAACCCTAGTTCTGCTACTAACCTGTAGCCGCCGCCTCGCACACAGGAAGGACACAGCCAGCCCACGCAGGAAGCAGCCGCCGCCGCCGCCGCTGCGGACATGGACCCTTCGCCGCCGTCCGAGAGCTCCGCCGACGCCTCCGCGTCCGGCTCTGCAGCTGCGGCGGCGTCCTCCTCTTCGGCCTCTTCTCCCGCCGTAGAGGACATCGCCACGGGCATGGCGGCCATGAACCTCCAAGACCGGTTCGAGTTGCTGCGGGGCATCGGCGAGGAGTGCATCCAGGAGGACGAGCTCATGAATCTGCTGGAGAAAAAGCCCGTCCCCATCTGCTACGACGGATTCGAACCCTCCGGCCGCATGCACATTGCCCAGGTTCCTCCCCAGTTTGTGGTTGCTGTGCTGTGCTTATTTTTTAAATTGACGTGGAAACTAAAACTTATAACCTTTGTTCTTCTTTGCTTTACCGATCGAATTATGATTAGATAAAATATGTTAACCGTCTTTGATGACTCCCCCAATTGTTTTACATTTTCAAACTATCCTTTTTAACATAGATTGAAAGAAAACCAGTTTGCCAAACACCAAAATGTGTAAAAGCTGTGGGATTATCAGAATTCATCTCAATGCCAATCAGAGACTCAAGCCCTCGACTATCCGTGTTGCTGCTTTTGTTGCAACTTGAATTGAATTAATTAAGTAGTACCTTGTAGAAGAAATCGAATTTCCCCTTTGGCTGGAATTTGATTCATCACGGAGGAAATTAATAAGTACTACTCCCTCCATGCCAAAGGTATGGTCAAACTTGGCGCGGTCTCCAAAACTAGTCTTTGACTTTTAATTTCTCATATCTGTAGCAACAAAATCATATCCATAGGAAATTACATCCAAATGTCGATCTAATGATCTTATTTCCATCAAATAACATTTAATTTACATTTGACTAATTGTTGGTCAAATATTATGAGAGTTGAATCTTAGAATGTGTGCACGCCTTATATTTTGGGACAGAGGGAGTAGCATAAATTTGTCTGGACCGGTGAAATTGGACCAACGTTTTGCTTTCGAAGTTTCTACGTTCAATGCAAATGACTTGTGCTACTGAACTTTGGAGGGATATGCTCATTTGTACTTTGTAGGGTACTGTTATTATCAAAATGTGCTGATATGTGCCTACCGAGTTCATTTAGGGTAAAGTCCAATTTTAGGCCGTGATTGTTCACACTAAATCAGTTATTTTCACACTAAACTTTCGAAACCGGACAAAGTTCACCCATGATTGTTTTTATGGTGGTTTTAGCCATGTTAAGAATCACATTGCTATTTTTATGGTATATTGGTTGCTAAAATGGTACATGGCATTCCTTCATATATCATATTTATATCCTTCCTCTTCACATATCCTTCTCTTATCACTATATTGTGTGAGGAAATGAGGGGGAAAATATTTGGCAGGTGTAGTCACTGTCATATTAACAACTAGAATAGCTTAAAATATTGTTGTCGCTTTAGACGTGATAAAAAACACATTGAAATTAGTCTGAGGTGAAACTTGACCGGTTTTGAAAGTTTGGGGGGTTGAAAAATGATGGTTTTGTAGTTCAGGTGAAAATTGGAATTCAGTGAAAGTTTAAGGGCTAAAAATGGACTTTACCTGATAATTTATGTTACATGTTGTTTGTACCTGAAGTGCTACTTGCTGGTCAGTTAATTTGATACCCACGTCAAGATTCAATGGGATTACCATGATTTCACCTAGCTGGGGAGTGGAGATTTGCACTAATATGCTCACCTTTAGTTCTCTATGTAAATAATTTTGGGTTGGATGTACCGAAGTTTGCTTTATTCGCTGTATGGACCATATGGGTGAAAAAGTTCTGTGCATATGTTAATCTGGTACATGCTAGACGGTGGCATGCTGATTTGGATAGTAAACAGCTATGATAGTGATAGTTTTTTTAAGAAGAACCATGACCAGAGAGAAAGAAGAATAATCTAGTTTGTTGTTCCTATGTTTTGAGGTTTATTCTTGTTCCAGAAAATGAAAACATGCTAGCATTACCTCATTTTTGGCTACAACATTCACTATATCAGCTTCTTGTGTGTTTCCTCTTCTGCCATGACTCATTGTGGATGTGGGCTGTTTTTTTTCGTTTTTTGGTGATGCATGAAGTTTATATGTCCAAAAGTTTTTAGACTGTAAGATTTGAACAGATTAGTTAGTTTTCATCGATCATCCTGTATATTGTCAGGGCATTGTGAAGACAATAAATGTTAACAAGATGGTCAGAGCTGGATGCAAAGTGAAAATTTGGATAGCAGACTGGTTTGCTCAGTTAAACAATAAGATGGGGGGTGATCTAAAAAAAATCCAGACTGTGGGACGGTACATGATTGAGATTTGGAAAGCGGCTGGTATGAATCTTGATGGTGTGGAATTCTTGTGGTCCTCAGAAGAAATCAATAAGCGTGCAAATGAATATTGGCCACTTGTAATGGACATTGCCCGTAAAAATAATGTTAAAAGAATAATGAGGTAACCGCAGTTAGTTTGCATGTATGCATCTAATGGCTTCTTTGCTTCCAAAGCCTGAAAGTGTCACTGCAATTCTTATAACATGCAAGTGAGTGTACTTTTACTTGGCTCGCAGATGTTGTCAGATTATGGGACGAAATGATTCGGACGAGTTGACAGCTGCCCAAATCTTCTATCCTTGCATGCAGTGTGCCGATATATTTTTCTTGAAGGTTAGTAAATTTACGCTATTGCACACCATGCTTTTTGAAAAGGAAGTAACTTGAGTTACAATGTAAAGAGAGCATGTGTGCATGAACCTGTAAGTCAGAATTTCACAAGGCATGAATTTGCACTAATTTTCCCTTGCCTTTTGTAGGCAGACATTTGCCAGTTGGGTATGGACCAAAGGAAGGTCAATGTGCTAGCCAGGGAGTACTGTAGTGACATCAAAAGGAAAAACAAACCAATTATTCTCTCACATCGTATCCTAATCTTTTCTTCCATGTTGGTTAAAACTTTATCTGGTGTAATTAAACAGCACAGGGGACACCTTTTATTTTGGTCGGTTAATTCATTCGGGGTGCTAAGCCTTTTTTAGAACATTGTAAAAAATTGTATTACTCCCTTAACCTGAATTACAGACATGCTCCCTGGTTTTAAGGAGGGCCAGGAAAAGATGTCAAAGAGCGATCCATCCTCAGCCATTTTTATGGAAGATGATGAGGTTTTCCCGTTATTCTTCAAGTATCAATGTCTATATACTTCTGAACGACACCCAAAATGGCAATATAAAACAACATCTTTATTATGCACTATGCCTCTCACAACACAAGTTTATGCACCAAGGGCTGTCCAACAATGGTGTAACCTTCTAGTTTTCAGTGTTGAATAGAGATAGTGGAATGTTTTAAGGATATTTGCCTAGGATATTTCAGGATTTGGTCATCTTCTGACCACTATAATTTCATGTTTTACCTGGCAATTTTAATTTAGTTCTAGTTTCCTAACTGCAGGTTGACAGACACCTGTATTATTTTAATTGGCTACTTTGGCTGTAGAGCCTTACATGCTGATTTACAGTCTTCTCTTTTTGCTTATTCTAGTGGATAAATGAAATTCTCATTTATGTTTCTATCATTTGTTTGGAGCCCCAGTATTGTTCACTTGATTTTATAGGTAGCATTTCAGCCATCATTTTTTTTTTCTTTTGTGTGTGTGTCTCTTCTATAGCGGCTTCGGTTATGTACCTATTTTGCCTGGTTACCTATCCTAGTTTGACAGTATGTATTCATCACTACTCAACTTGGTTTCCTAATTTATTCATTGCATAACTTACTGCAGGCTCAGGTAAATTTGAAGATAAAACAAGCATTTTGCCCTCCCAACGTTGTTGATGGGAACCCATGCTTGGAGTACATCAAGTATATTGTTTTCCCTTGGTTTGAAACGTTTGAGGTAGTTCGGAAGGAAGCAAATGGCGGTAACAAGTAATATTCTACTCTGAGCTACCTAAATTGGAACTTTCCTATTTATTATCAACTGGCTGAATCATACAATACTTGCCTGTGCCACCAGTCTATTAATCTGAGTACAACCATTTAGTTTATTGATCTTCGAACATGACAAGGCTAAGTATGTTTACAGGTGTAATAACTGTTTGCCTATTGCTGCTAAACAGGACATTTACCAGCATGAATGAACTCATCGCTGATTATGAGAGTGGTGCTTTGCATCCTGCTGATGTTAAACCATCTCTAGCAAAAGCGATAAACCAAATATTGCAGGTAAAGTTTCCCCACATCTGGCTTTAATATGGTGCCTATTTGTTGTTTGCTTCATTTGACTATTCCAATTTTCCCTAATTTTGTTGGATTGTTTTTGTTGTTGTGGTATCAATCTCGCATCAGTGCATTTTGTATTGACCTATTTTTCATTAGATACTGATGCGGTGTTTATTGTCAAGAAGATCTTGCACAGTATAATTCCATTGTTCATAGCTTATTTTGTCTTAATAATGTTATCCTTTCTCATTTTCAGCCTATTCGTGACCACTTCAACAACAACAATGAAGCAAAAGTTCTGCTTAACACTGTTAAGGTATAATTTTTTTATCCATCTGTAACTGTTATGGACTTATGGTTAACCTTTTGTGTGTTCTTTCTTCACACTGTAAGATACTGTAGTAGCCATTTCCACCCATGCCTTTTGCCTGCACTGTGCAATGCAGTGTCTCAGATTAAGTTTTAAAACAATTTATGATCTATTCAGTATCGATATAGCTTGAATTATGCATTTTCATGACATCTTCTTGCTTAGGATTTTCTTAAGTGGCACTCTGACTCTGCAAAATTTTCATTTACCACTTGATAATGGGAAATATATTTGTTGGCTTGAATTTGCAATTTTGTTTCAGTTGCTCTTAAGACATAATCTGGTTTAACTTCCAGTTACTTTGTCTGATTCATCTGTTGACAACGATTATTGCCTACATGGCTCAATTGCTTGAAAGTTCATTTGAACTTTTCTCATTTGCAGAAGTACAGAGTAACCAACTGAGGAAACTAGTTCATCTTGGTCCTATTGGTCTACCTGGACATTTTTCTATGGCAACCGTGGAACCATATGAGCTTAATATTTAGTGGATGACTTTTGGTTGCCACAATGTTTTTTTGTAGGTGCAGAGCAACCATTGCATGGCGCTGCACAGACTTTGTTTAGATTGTTAGTTGTGTGATACCCAATCTCTTTTTCTCAGTATTATGTATTGAATGTTCATGGTCACCTTAGCGTCATAGCGTGACAAGACAAAAGTTTTGAGTGCAAAGTGCAAACATAGTGAAAATGCATTTGATTTGATACCAGACGTTCTATACAACCACTGTGATCTTAACCTTGTGAAAAAATAAATTGGTGAAAGCCTGTTTGGAACGTGGGAATCATTTTCATTTTCTCAACTCCTGTGGGAGCTGGAACGTATATATTTGATACTTGTGAAATTCACCCTTATGGGAACTTTCTAGTTTTTTTTTCTCTTCCCAGTTTTTTGTGTCTATCCTATGGCATATCCAAAATTTCTGCTTTTTTCCTATATTTCGCCATCATCTTGTATTCTATCAAAATTGTGGTGTATTCCATTAGTTATATGTTTTACCGTTACTATATTTCAAAAGGAACAGAAGGGTCTTCGGACATATATGACCATGTTGAAACAAAGCCAGTTTGTCTGTTATGTTGACTCATGATATTATTTTTGGTGCCGATCGCTTGGGCTAAAGGTGTACACAAGCTAGCAATATATGATCCGTGCGTTACAACAAAAATATAAATTTCACTTTTAATTATCATCTAGCTTATGCATACATGGCTACGCAACATGTTGGCCAAAAGCCCTTTCACACTACATCAATCAAGCTAAATCTATAATACGTGAGTAACATGTTATCGCCGAAAGGTATATTATAGTAGTTAGCAAAATACAAAATTTTTGTCAATGCCATTTATGACACGTTTTATTTTCAATAATTCAAACATAAGCATTGACGACAAAAGTTTATTATCCACCAAATTATTTTTTTCTCGAGAACATAAGAGAACTGCATTTCATTTCATTAAGACGAGAGCAAAAATATGTACAAGTAAAAAAAAAACAACCCTCCTCACAGAGGAAAAGCTGGTAACGTAAGGCCTACTTAAGCGTCCGATGGTAAAGATCTATAAAGCTCATGGAGTGCATGGGCGCCCGCTAAGCACCATAAGATGCTCTCCGTAGACACGGCTCTCAACACTGCTGCAACAGATGGGTTGGCTCCACCAATTTCTGACGAATAAGAAAAGGACAACATTAGGTTTCCTAAATGCTACCAATTTTTGCTACATTAGCAACATTACGAATAAGAAAGAATCTATGTATATTAGCAGCATGTGAGGAAACAATTACCTTTTGCTGACCTTAAGAGCCATAAAGAAAAGGTATTTTCATATTAAGTTAATCTATCTAGGTTCAAAACTTCCATAATCTGTGATTAATTCGAAAAAACTTCCATAACCTTTTGCTGACTGTGCTGCAAGATGTAGCCTGTCGCTGCTGTGCCAAATACACCAGCTAAAACCCCGGCTGTGTTAGAAAGACCAAGTAGCACACCCTGCAAGGCAGGACATGTGAGTTCACTTGAAGTAGTGTTTCAGACAGAACCCTGAAACTGTCATTTGATGAAATATTTTGTTCTAAAGAGAGTTGATTACAGCGTATCGAGGACCAATATCTTGGTGATTAGAGTATAGACTAGACTGCGAGAATGCATTGGTTCCCTGAGAATAAGAAAGGGAACATATTATGCTTGAAGTACCAGGATAGATATCAAAATAGTCAGTCAGATACAAAGAATATTGTTTCTGTGAGAGAATATAAGGCAATAGACAAGAAGCCAAACATACAGTTACCTGGCTACAAGCCATGCACAACACTGTCATTGCAGGTGAATCGATATGGCTTAGTTGAGTAAGAAAAAATGCTGGCCCTAAGAATCCAATTGATTGCATGATCTGCAAAAAGTGGGCATAGATAGTACACAGTAGAGAGGAAAATGAATAAGTCAACTGGATGGAATATGGACATGAAGTAGGTTTAGCTCTTCATTCTCACTTATAAGCACTATGTTGATTTAATATGCCATGCACAAATTCACATATTCAAAGCACGCTTTGCCAATGGCAGAACAATGATTCCTATTCAATAATGCTAATCATACCTGGTTGTAGTATGTAGGCATCCATGTGAGCAAGATGAAAGTTCCCCAGTTATGGCAAAAATGAGATACTATGAGAGCCCAAACAGGTGGTATCGATAATATTAGTCCCCATGGAATTTCTTTAACAGGCTCTCCTCCTGTGCTTTGGCTGGTTATAAGTTTCTTTTCTTTAGCACTTGTCTAGGTGCATAGCCAAAATGAGTATCTATAAACAGAAGAATGGAATTATGGAAGTTCAGGAGTCAGGACCCATGTACTCAAAAATTAATTACTCAGTTATCCACAGTTGGTACTGACAGAACAATATTAGTGTTTTTAAAAAGGTTCATAGCATGAGAGTAGACCTACCAGCTCTAGGTTGTTCTTGGCAGCTTCACTCCTCAAAACATATGTCTCTTCCAGAGGAACATTAGGTATGACAAGACCTGCAACACAGTAGTCCATAAGAAACTTGCTAGCCACAACAAAAAAAGTACCTTTACAAACTGTGAAACAGTAACATATTGTTAGGTTTACTCTATAGTCCATCTCAAAAAGAAAAGGTTTACTCTCTAGTCTATACATTGAAGTGCAAGAATGTACACATAACAACCTAAAAGTGGGAGTCCGATGGCACTGTTTACAAATATCAGTAGTGTAAATTTGTCTATGTTGTTATACAAGGTTTAATTTTCTGATTGCCTAAATTAATGTTCAGCTGAAATTCTTGAAACCTACGAGAAATTGTTTATCTATTGAAATAAATTTGTTCGCTCATCTTAATTTCATGTTTTTGCTATAAATTTCAGCTGGAATTCCTAATCTGAAGTGGTATGTAGTGGAGGGGCAGTACAATGTCATGGTCATTGATCTTCTCGGTCTAGGCCTAGATCTATATTTCTAACTAATTCTTTATGGCACAATATATACAGGAAATTATAAAAACAATTTGGCTTTTAACCAATAGTGGCACAAATTTGAAAATAAAACAAAATCTCCAGGACCTCTATCTCAAAAAAAAATAAATCCAATTACTCCATTTTTTTTCTAAAATATGTACAGATCTTCATGTATTTATAGCATGTTAAATATACATGAATGCTAATACAATGGGTAGTAGGGAGCAAATGAGTAATGCACATGACGCAAGACAATGTTCAGGACCTATCTATCAAAAAAAAGAACATCAATAAATCCAATTTTCTAAAACATGTCCAGATCAACCAGAAAATGAAAGCCAAGTTCATGTCTCTAACCTTCTCTAACCGGCTAGCCTACATCCATTGTACTGTAATTTATCCAAAAGATAGAAAGATTTTGAGGCCTGGGCATTGGCCTAGGATGGTCCCCTGGAAAAGATTATCAGAGTCTTTTATCTTCAGCCATGCATGATGTTCCTACTCAACTGTGTTTGCTAATTACCTCCACTGCATTCAGTTAATCTCTGCATTGATGGCAATGAAGCCACTTCCCATGCTCCTAGGACTCTTAACATCGTTTCAATATGGATTAGTATTTATTTTGCTGGCTTATATGATCAGATAAACAGACTCTTTGTTTGCTTTTGGTATTGATGCAGAGGTGGTGGGGACTTGCTAAGGCAACTCCATGAATTAGCTAAAGCTGAGGCTTATACTTGCAGGCCTCTACTAAAATCATGACCTTGTTATGTCCCAATATATGCAGACATGCTGCTAACCACATAATAAAGAATCCTCTAATGTTTTCGTTTTGCTATATAATGAAGAATATTGTCCCAATATATGCAATATGGTGCAATTAGCATGTATACATGATGGGAGAAGATCACAAGAGGACAATTTCATTTACATTGTTATCAATTAACTTCAAACTCATCAAGGTTGTTAAATTCCTTTCCCGATTCCATAGAAATTTAGCACATGAGCTCAAACCTCATTTTATTTTTTTTGAGAAGTCCAATAAATCTTATCTCTTTGTCTCTCTTCTCTCTCTAGAATCCATCCAAATTCCTGTGTTATTTTTCTGTGGGCTATCCAAACACATCATCTTTTAAATTCCTATGTTTTACATTCTTATGGGGTTTGTACATGCATGATATTTTAATCCTGTGTTTTTTTATTCCTTTATTTCTAAAATCCCACTTTTTAAAGGAGCCCTGAGTTCCTAAAAGTAAAAGTAAGTACTTTTGGCTGATGCAATGATATCGACGGCTCCAATACACGATGACATATACAGGTATAAAAAATACTCTGGCAATTGGTTTACCAACCGGCAATGCAAATTATACAACAGTGGTTAGGAGATCCCTATCAATTATCATTGGCAGTGACTGCATTATTCTGAGTTCTGACGCTTGACCAAATTGGGGCTGGCCTGAACATTAATCATTTTCAGGATTATGTAGCTACCTGAAGTCTACAAAATATCACTCAAATTTGTCCCTTTTTAACATGGATTAATTAAGAGTATTAGGTGGAGTACCTTACAATCTGAAGTCAAACTGGAGTACTGCAGAGCCAGACTGTCGGTAGTCTGATTTTTGATTCTGCGTGCAGTCATTGACCAATTTAGATTGGACCATTTCATGGTTACTGCAGTCTGCAGGAGAAAGAAAAGAACACTTGATCTGCACTCAAGCTTGGGTGAGTCATAACCAACCACATCTTAATAACCTTATGAATATGAGATGAGCTACTGCTTTTATCAGAAAATGGCTTCTTTCTAGTAGGTTCATCATCATGTCAGTTCTTAACACATGGATTTTCGTAAAATTGAATAAAATTCTTCAAAAACTCCCAAACCGCTATTACTATATGAAACCTTACAACGTCAAAGAGAGCTTAAGCTTGATCTAATCAACAGATAATAGGCTTTGCACACCGTTTGCTCTTCAACTTATAAGCCGCTGCCAAATTTTAAATTTTAAAACTTAATTTTAGAGTTGATTTAGGTTTTTTTTATCGTACCTTAAACATAAACTTAACCTTGACGGCGTTGTACCGGTGGGCGGCGGTGGCACAGTCCCGGCAGAGGAGGTAGCAGCTCTTGAGCACCCTGAGCGTGAGCGAAACATTGGAGATGGTGGCGGGGTTCCTAAACTTGACGGCGGGCTCAATGCCCAGCAGCTGCCCCACCGTCACCACGGCGTCGTCCTGCGCCCTGCGGAGGCTGTGCTCAAACAACACCAGCACCCCTACACCCATCGATCGATTCCTTCGGTCACCATGGTGAGGCGGAGTCAGTGAGAGGAGAAGAGGAAGAGGAGGTCTCACCCACCTTGGAGGTCTCGGAGGGCTTGGGAGTGGCGGAAGAGGGGCACGGAGGCGTCGGCGGCAGAGGAGGTGGTGGCGGAAGCGGAGGAGGCGGTGGCCGAAGCGGCGGCGGCGGCGGCTGAGGGGACGCCGAGACGACGCGAGGACGGAGGGAGCGGAGGCGACGAGCGGGATGGAGGCGGTGCTAGCGGGGGAAGGGATGGCGTGGTGCCGTGGCGTCGGCTCTTGGATGGAAGGGGCAAAGGCGGCTCGTGGACGGATGTGAGGGGCACGATGCGGGTGGAGATGCAAGCAGCGGCGCTGAGCGATGTGGGATGGAGGTGAGGGGCGCGATGCAGCAGGCGATCTGAGCCGCCATGCCGGGTAGGGCAGTGGCGGCGAGGCGAGCCCTCGTCGGGTCTTGGATGGAAGGGGGAAGGCGGCGCATGGACGGAGGTGAGGGGCGCGATGCGGGTGAGGATCCAGGCGGCGGCGCTGAGCGATGCGGGTGAGGTGCAGGTGGAGGTTTGGAGCGATGCGCATTGCCGATGGAGATGCGGGATGCAATAGGCGATCTGGGCCTTTCGATATAGAGATGGATGATCAGGAATCCACGTGTACGTTAGGGTAGGATTCACCACCACCACGAGTATAGAAACCGAGTCATCCGAATCACAACGGCAGTCATCCGAAACACAACGGCAGCGATTGGTGGCAGGTACTAACTACCAATAATTCCTTTGTACATGAAAAAAAATGCTGTGTTCTTTGGAGGGCATTAGATGATTCAATGAAACAACATATCTGCACGTTTGAAGAATACTTTTATTTGTATACATATATGCTTTATACTAGTTGGGTGTCTATACGTTGTAATTAATTTAAAATTACACCGAGTGAAATTATGTTAAATAATCATTAAGTGTAAATTTGTTGTAACGAAAACCTTAATATAGCCCGGACAATTACGTTATATCTTTATAGTTTTCACATGGGAGTAACACAAACAGCAAAATTTAAGAAGAAAACGAAATAGTAAGGAAGCACATTCATATATCTAAATATATGAACATCATTATTATTGTTATGGTTCGAAATGAATTGTACAGATTTGGATCATGAAGCTGAATAGCCGAATCCACTCATATACATTACAACTAATTGTTGATCATACATGGGAAATCTTAAAACCACCCTTCCACTTGTAGTAGTTATCTAGAGCTTGATACATGCATCATAGATTTAAGTGGTTAAAACAGATACAATAGTTAAAAAAATATAAAATATATTATATGCTACTACCTTAATTCACGCACAATATTCTAGGAGATTGCATAGCGTTACTAGAATCTGATTAATGAAAACATCTTTCAGTATTATTGCACCATAGGCACATGATGAAAAATATAAGAATCAATTCACTCTATTGATAAAAATAAAATAGACGAAAAAAATGGCAGCTAAAAGATGGGAGGCAAGACATGATTAATCTCGAATATCACCAGCAATGGTAAATTATAGAACTTAGATACTCCATTCAATTGAAAATATACCCTTTTTCTTTGTTCTATATTTTTAATTTAAGTAATACGCTTACTAAAAGAAATGCTTGGAATTAAGTTGCAACTAGCAAAATAATATGAACTTACTAATTACTTGTTGCTCTAGGGTGGAGGAACATGGGAGCACATGGGCTAACCTATTTGGATCCCTCAAGATAACCTCTAGCCCATCCATCTGCTAAGACAAACACAACACATCACACAGATCCATCAGACTGCTATTCCCAGATCTGGACATGTAAGACGAGGGAGGCCAAATTTGAGTGATGAGATTGGGGATGGGAGAGGTGATGATAGGAGAAAGGAGAGGGCTACGGTGGGTAACGCTGCGTCCACCCTATGTCGGCCTAGAGCAGAGGCGAGCGAGCTCATCACGGCACGGCAGCCATGCCTTATCTTGCACCGCCGCGTCGCAACTCTAGTAAAGTGACCTATTCCAACAGCAAGCTCCAGTATTGATTTTCCTTCATATGAAGTGTCACGCCCTAAAAATCGATTTAATTAAAATTGTTTTTGGGTAAATCGAAATACAAGAATACGCTAAGAAAATTTTTGTTTGAGAAAAGTGTTTGAATAAAATTTTGAAAATTTTCAATATTAAAAATCCCAAGTTAAAAATTTTAAATAAATGCTTGGACGCTTTTATATTTCCGGAGTTTTTGTTAGAATATTTTAAGTGTTTAAGTATTTATAATAATAAACTCTTTGTGTTTCGCAGTGGCATTTATTTCTAGTAAATTCTCCACGATTTAATAAACTCTCTGAAATTTTTTCAGAATTTTCGAAGCTCCAGAATTAATTTTAATGGGACAAAGATCATTTTTATAATTAGACAAATCTATAATAAAATCCCTGTCTTATCCCCTGTTCGGGTCGTTCTTCCTTTGAAGTTTCCCCGTTCGCCTCGAACTCCATAAAATATATTCCTCAAATATCCTGATTTCCTGGTCAACGCAAAATCCCCTCCATCTTTCCCCAAGTTCCTGATTCCGTAAACATTCCCAATTTTTTCTGATTCCGGAATATTCCTGTTAACTCCTTCTAATATCCTCGAAATTTCCAAAATATTCTTATGCTTGGAGAGTTCCAAAAATTCCGGTGAATTTCGTTGATTGCAAAGAAATATTTCGATTTCTAAAAGTGTTTCGACGTTTTCGATTTTCCAAATATATATATACGCCGACGTTCACAATTCCCCAAAATTCCGAACAATTTTCCCAATTTCCGATATTCCCAATACTTCTTAAAATTCTAAAATTTAAATTCTAAATTTGGAGAATTTCCGGAAATCCCCAAAAATGCCCACCTTTTTCTCCTTCTTTTCTCTTTTCTTTTTCTCCCAATTTTCCTTTCCTCCTTTTATTTTTTCTCTCCTCCTTTCTGGTACTCCCTCTCCTGTTCATCTTCTTATCTCTCTCTCTCTGCTCTGGTGGCCAGCAAGCCGAGCCGCTGCAGCGCCGAGCCGCTGTCGTCTGGGCCGAGCTCAGCCTCGCTCTCCCTGGCCGCCTTGGGCTGCGCCTCTCCCCGGCCTCGCTCCCCCGGCCTGCGCCAGCCCATCGCCGTCCCCCTCGGCCCACGCCTAGCTCGTCTGCCTCTGCGCCACCCCAGACCCGGTCAGCGCCCCACACTCCCACGTCGCCGTGATGGCCGGTGCCTACTCCCCCTCAAAATCGGCCTCGCCCGGCCACGTCTTCGCCTCACCGAGCTCACAAATGGAACCCCTGTGCCTCTCTCTCCTTTTCCCCTCATCTAGCCGAGCTCGCAGCCGCCCATCTGCGCCCTTTCCGCCGCCGCTTGGCCTTGTCGCTGCTGCCCGTACAGACGCCGCGCCGCCCCGTGTCGTCGCGCCGCGCCCTGCTCGTCCTCGGCCCGCGCTGCCGCGTGGCTTGCTGTCGCCTGCGCTCGGCTGAGCCATGCTGCCATGCTCCCACGTCGCCTGTGCCTCCTCCCGTCGCGCCGTCGCCTGCTCACTGCGTCGCCGCCGTTAGGGGTCGCAGCCGCCGCCTCTCTTACCCGCGCCGACGTCGCCATTTGGCCGCTGCCATCGTCTCGTGCTGCCACTGGTGAGCACCACGCCTCCTTGCCTGTCCTCCCTTTTGTTGGTTGTCGCCGTTGTCGTATTGTCCCGGTGCCCAACTCCTCTTCCCCGTCGCTGTCTTGTCACCGTCGTCGACGTGGACCTATTGTGTCCTACTGCTGGTCGTCATCGTTTTCGCCGCTGTGGGTGAGTTTCATCGGCACCTCTGTCCCTCTCCCCTCGCTCAGCGCCGGCGTCGTCGCCGTCGTCCACATCCAGCGCCACCGTCCCATCTCATGCAAGCGTCGCCCTTGCCCCGTGCGCCTGCCGCGCCACCCAACAGCCCGCCGCCGGTGAGCACTCCTTCGGCGTCGGTCCCTGTCTTCCTTCCCCAATCCACCGGCCGTCGCCGGGTCTCGCCGTCCTCAGCACTGGCGCCTCTGTCCTTTCCCCATCGTCGTCGTCGGCATTATCGTTGCCATCTACACTTGCGCCTATTCCCCTTCTCTAATTCGGCGGCCATCAATCGTCGCCATCCTCCTCTGTTGCACTGCGTCGCCTAGCCGTGTCGGCCGTGCCGATAGCCGTCCTGCTTGCCGGATGCCGCCCTCTATCCTCACGGCCGAGTCGCCGTCGTCCTTGTCGCTTCCTCACCGGTCGTAGCCCTCCTCGCCATCTCACCTTTCGTGCCACATCGATATCTACCTCAGTAGCAACGTGTTTCTCTGTCTATGAGGCAGACACATCACTTTATTCCACCACCTCACCTTTTCCCTCGATCCATGGACCTAATCTATAGGATATGTGTCCATAACTATGAGTCCTACTCATTTATCCATTCAAAAATAATTCTTTTAATTCAATTCTGAGAGAATATTTTCGAGAATATTCTTTTTCAATTCTTTTCAGATTTATTTTGAATTCGATATTTCGAAAGCCATATCTTTTCCGTCTGAACTCCGTATCGACCCGTTCTTTTTCCTAAATTCATCTAAAATTATAATCTACTTGTTTATGTAATTTTTATGTACTGGTTATCTGGAGTTTCTTAGGGTTTTTATTGTTTTGCGTGTAGTTGCGTTTAATCGCCGATTCGGAAGACTGGAGTCTACGGAAGAGTTCGGAAGAGCAATCGAAGCTATTTGATCGCAAGGCAAGTCACACATTCATCCTTGAGCATGTTGAACCTACTTTATGAAATATTTTACGATTTATAAATAAATTGCATATTTTGCCAATTACATGGAATATGGGATAACCTATCTACTTATTCGAGACCCTGTTTATTTGTTATCTATTTCTTGATAACTTTGGGTGATAATTTGACTAGCTTAGGTCTCATTGGATGACTTAGCTAGAAATAGGACCTGCTTAGTCATACTTAGCAACATAGCTCACATGGGAATTAAATATCATCATTTTTATATGATTTAACTTAATGTCGGAAAAATGGAACTTGGGATAGGTTGATGTTAAATTACTAAAGTTGGACCTAAATGGTGAGCTGTGGGTGTATGGTTTTGCTTGTCACACCCATGGCAATTAAGGACCGGTTCGCGGGAACCCCTTGGACAATTACCCGTACTTTTCACAAGCCAACGTGGGCAACGGCTGGGCTTGAAGTGTTTCTTCTCCCTCTCCTAGGCACCGAAGAAGAGGGTGGGCGGGATGGAGTTGGGTCGGCCCGGGGTAGGGTTGATCGGCTTTCGGATTCACCGTGGTGCAAGGGAGGTAGCCTGGCTAATATGGCGTGCCGTATTGGCAGGTGCAACCTCAGCATGGTGTGGATGGTTAGGGAGAGGTTGCGTGAGCGGTCCTGTCACAGTCTCTTGCGGGGTGTCGTGGTGACACATCGACGCACGGAAACGTGTGTGAGGCTGTGTCTTGTGGGTAAAGTTGTACACCTCTGATCAGAGTAAATCTATTCGAATAGCCGCGCCCGCGGTTATGGGCACATTGGCCAAGACTCACCGTGATTAGTCGCACCTTTAGATAATTAATCTGGCTCTATGAAACTGGTGTGGTGGAAGGTGTTGAGTCCGGTCAACGTGGTGGAGTTGATCGGGGGTGGCCGATTAGCGTGGTGTAACGCTAATCGGTGGAGACTGGTGAGCGTAGTATAACGCTCATCAGTGACGTCTGGTGGACGTGGTGTAACGTTCATCAGCGCGGCCTGATCAACGTGGTGTAGCATTGATCAGAAAAAACTGGTCAGCGTGGTGTAATGTTGTCCAGTGGAGACTGGTTAACGTGGTGTAGTGTTAATCAGTGGAGTCTGATTAACGTGGTGTAATGGGAACCGGAGGAGTCTGGTGAACGTGGTGTAGCGTTCATCAGTGGAGACTGGTTGACGTGGTGTAACGTCAATCAGTTGGAAATGGTTGGGCCTGGTTAATGTGGTGTAACGTTAATCGATGGAGAATTAATCTTGTTAAATTAATTAACCTTTTTACTGTTTGCGAACTACTACTGTTTACAACTGCTTTTACGCAAATGAGCCACCAGCCTTTCTTTAAAATCCTGTGCACAAATGCATCATTGGTGTGGCTTACTGAGTACGGTGGGTGGTACTCAGCCTTGCTATATTCCCCTTTTTCAGAAGTAAAGACCTTGGCTTATACTCCAGTTGACCTTTACTGTGGTGTGGAGCTGAGTTATGCTAGATTCACCTTTCCGCTGCTGTTTTCTTCTGTGTGAGGACTAAGTGCTTCTTTCATAAGTATTTACGCTTTCTTTATGATTTGATCTGTTTATTGATTTATCATTTTATGTATCCTGACTTGATTCCTGGACAAGGATTTTAATACACAAAATAGTTTAGAAATTGACTAAATTTCTAAACGTGACATGAAGGCAGTAAAGATAATATCTGTAGAAGGGGAGAAACACAATATATTAGCAACAAGTCCAGGAAAACAAGGTCTAATCAATATGGATAATGACCATTTTAAAAAAGAAAGAAATTACTGTGACAATTGCGCAAGAGGGCAAAATCCGATTCGTCTGCTCGTGGTAATATTATTGACAGTTTCAATAACACATTCTCATGTGAGGACATTTGCCAAAAACAATATATATTTTTCTTGTGAAATGATTTTTACTTTGTAAAGCACTACAGTAAAAACAGCAGACCTCAACAAACAAGTTTGCTGATCCAAATTAAACAGAATTGCTGATCATCACAGTAAAATGTCTTGCATCTTTCTTCTAGACTGCAAAAAGGAAACAACTAAACATATTTTTGCACTCCAGCAACTTCCATCACAAACATAAGAGAAATTTGTAACAGCTGACAACTAGGCAATCCCCAAACACACATTTATAAACTGCCTAGAGTTTTCAGAAATGAAGTGTAGGCTTACCTGCCACCATGAAGCTGTCTGATTCGGCCTTTTTTGAAGGGATCTAATTTGATTACAAAGCTAACCAATCCTGTAAAAACTCTGTTGTTTCAACTATTCCGCAATCGAACACCACACAATCTTATTTCAGTTTTATGTTATACAAATGAAGCATATTGCAGAACCTTAGGATTGTAGTAACTGTTACTTTTTTACATGGGGAAGAATTAAAACTTACATGTCCTAATAAATGATCAAGAATGTTCAAAATAATTGCAAAAAGAAATGAAACGTAGTTCATAGGGTGTTTGTGTCTTCATCCAGAGAATCCTTCTTAGATGCACCACTACTAACTCTCTAGACATGCATATTTTTTTCATAAAGTAAACAACCATTCTTATTCCACTACCTTCATCGATTGGTAAGCATGAAAAACATTCAAGGATAGATCAAATCAAGAAGAGGACATGGACCTTGCCACTGAAGGAGATGTGCCCGACATCCACTGATACAATGGAGCCACCGGAGTTGTCCACCCCCAGCCTGTATCTATGGCAAAGACAACGAGGCATTCCCTCACATTTATATCTAATTATCTATTTGATCAATGTGCATCTCTAGATTGTCCAACAATCCAACAGTTGTCTATTAGTTAATAAAACACTATTGGTAGTCTAATATAACTTTGTTAGATGATCTCACTAATTAAGTAAGAGCGACTAATGTGTAAGTGTACTAAAAATAATCATGAGTTTGTGTTGGACACTTTTTGGCAGTTTAAACTATGATTAGTCAGCTATCCTGCACCAGAAATCTTGAATAAAAATTGTATCTTATAGTTGCGTGTTGGAGACAAGCCGCAGCCCCTTCGGACCATAGCCCCTTCGGATGGCTAAAGACTGCGGGCCAACAGGCTGTAGCCCCTTCGGACAGCTCAAGATCGAAGAGATCTGCAGGTGAAGAGCCCGGCACAGGCAGAGGATGCAGCGCGTCAAGTGAAGATGAAGGGCGTGAAGGCGAAGAGCTCTGCATGCAAGGTGAAGCCACCATGGGATGAGCGAAGATCCTGACCAAGAGGCAGAGAGACTGAAGCACCAACCAAAGGCTGGAGCGACAGAAGGCTTGGGGAAGCAGGCGAGGTCCAGCGGAGGGCCACCGAGCCTATCAACAGCACATCGGCCTAGTAGTCCGAAAGGCCCACTAAGGGGGCGGCCCATGTAGCAGCCCGACGGCCTGATAAGGGCCCCTGAATAGGAAAAGACACAAATACCCCTGTAGCTGTCCCTATCAAGGGGCCATAATATAATACCACCTGTAAATGAAACCCTATGGCTTGTAAGTAAACCTGTAGGCCTATAAATAGGCACCTAGAGCACTGTAATGGGATGGTTTTTGAGATTAATATAGAGATTTACTATCTTTATCCACACTCAGAATCCACTGTTGCGTTCTTCCAAAATAGTTGGCACCGTCCATGGGGAATCCACCCCAAGTATAAAAAAGAAGAAAAAAAGCCGAATACAGCAATGCCTTCGAAGAGAAGATCGGCAAGGAGGAGGGCGCCGCTGCGCCGGTACGGGGACGGAGAGGCAGATGGGGATCCCCGAAGCTGCGCTCGGCCTAGCCGCTGTCCCTCCACAAGGCTTCGGTGGGAGCTCGGTTCGTGCGCTGGGACAAGTGTAGCTGTAGGTGTCGTTCGGGGGAGGTGGAAACACCTGAACAGAAGCCATCATCTTCAACATTGTTGACATCCCATACCAGTACAACGCCATCCTCGGCTGTTCCACGCTGAACAAGTTTGAGGCTGTGGCGCATCACAACTACCTGCGGATGAAAATGCGGGGTCCGAACGGGGTAATCATGATGCGTGGTCATCAGCCTTCGGCTAGAGCAGGTGGCCGAATGTCGAAATGCGTTCGCTAAATTCACAATGTCTAGGGAGACCGGCAGGAGGCGCTAAGGGGCTACGGCCCACGCAAGCCGTCGCCTCAAGGCGAGGTCAAGAAAATCACAATCGACCCCGCTGACCCCTTGAAGACGGTGTCCATTGGAGGCGATGTCGACGACGAAGTGGTGGCCAAGATGCTACAGGTCATCAAGCGGAGCCTGGATGTTTTGCCTAGGGCCCAGAAGAACTATTAGGCGTATGCCGAAGCCTTATCGAGCACCATCTCGCGGTCAAGCCCACTGCCAAACTGCACAAGCAAAAGCTTCACAAGATGTCAGTTGACCGCCAGGAGGCAGCGAAAGCCGAAGTCAACAAGCTGATTCACTTGCAAGTCATTCGCGAGGTCGAGCACCCGGAGTGGTTAGCGAACCCAATCCTAGTCAAGAAGTCGAATGATAAATGGAGAATACGCGTGGACTTCACGGACCTCAACGAGGCATGTCCAAAGGATGACTTCCCACTCCCACGGATCGATCAGCTGGTCGATTTGACCGCTGGCTACGAGTTGATGAGTTTCCTCAATGCCTACTCAGGTACCACCAGGTTTTCATGGCCGAGGAAGAACAGGAGAAGTCCTCCGTTCATCAACCCTTTCGGCACATACTGCTACATTCGTATGCCCTTCAGTCTGAAGAACGCAGGGGCTACCTTTGCCCGCCTAGTGTACAAAGTACTGGAGACTCAAATCGATAGGAATATCGAAGGCTACATGGATGATATAGTAGTCAAAAGTAGGAAGGTGGCTGATCATGTCGTGGACTTGCAAGAAACTTTTGACAATCTATGAAGGGCAAAGGTCAAACTCAACCCGGAGAAATGTGTTTTCGGCGTTTGCGCAGGCAAGTTGCTAGGGTTCTATCGATGCATTATATCGGCTGTATTAAATACAAGGCTTTTCGTCGGATCTAAACTCGATGGATTCGAAAGGATACATGAGATTTATACTGGTTTAGGCCCTCAATGTGAGATAATACCCTACTTCCTGTTGTAGTGTATTGTTTTCGCTATATTCTTTGGCGAGATTGTGATATGCCCCAGGGGGCTCCCTACCCCTTATTATATACTGAAGGGATGAGGATTATAGGGTAGGAAAACCCAGTCAGATACGACTAAGGGTATTCCTTATCAGTACATAGAGAGTCCGGCTAGTATTATATTTCTTTCCTTATCGTGCAAGGTAACATGAAGCCGAATCCTACTCTATCTCCAATTGTAGGGGCCGGCCCACCCACTATCCAAGTTGCCGTAATTGCCTTTCTTGAGGTACCCGGGGCCTATGGCCTCCATAGTAGCCTCTAAGACTTTCATAGTTGAGTCACAGCTGATGCCAAGTGCTCATCGTCCACGGTGAAGAAATCCTGAGTGCCTTGCTCCCGAGTACTCATTGTCCGAGTGCTTCTCCTGAGTCCTGCTTCATGTCAGTTGGCAACGAGGCTATGAAGGGCTTCATGGAAATAAATAAATAGTGTGAGCTGAATAGGCGGACCTATTAGGTATAGCCCCAACTTTGTGCTTAATTGAGAAACAATTAAACATAAAGTCAAAAATCTTTAACCTTCGAGTCTTTTCCAAGTGATATGTTTCTTAGAAATTGGACTTTTTAGCCAGTTAATGACTGAAATTTTGCTCATGGCAATATGGCTAAGCATGTAAGCCATGTTTCACTATGGATTAAATCCAATATGTGATGAGGTGTACTTGAGAGATACCTTCATCCCCATTTTTAATGAAGACCAGCTATTAATCCTTGTAAGGATATATCCTCAATACCCAAGAATAATCAATATGCCTGAATGTATACACCCAACTGTAGGCTTAGCATGAAATGCATCTGATTATTTAATCGGTCTTTGTAAAATAGCACCTGTATCACGATTTTAACGTGACCAGCGAGCGACCCGATAGGGCATGCTATTTAAGAACTTATATCTTTGGCCTACTACAGAATAGGCCGGCCCAAACTGACCTACCTAGTGCAGCGCTATAAAATCCGGAGATTTTGATCATTTCTCAACCTGCCCATTGCTCTAGGGGTGTGCCACCGCAGCATAGTAGATTTTGATGCCGAAATCATTGCAGAAATCCTTAAAGATGCCACCTGCGAACTGAGTATCGTTGTTTGTGATTATGCGGTTCGAAACTCCAAATTAGTAAATAATACTCATGATGAAGTCTTTTGCGCTGGCCACAGTGATGGTAGCAACAAGTTTTGTCTCAATCCACTTCGTGAACTTGTCCACAGCAACAAATAAGTGTGTGTACCCTCCTAGCGTGATATAGGGTGCCCGACCTTCTCGACATAGAATCTGGATACACCATGTAATCAATGAAGAGGATGAACAACGTGCTACCTTGCAACACACCTTTCACCACGAATTCGCAAAACCACACGAAAGAGATGATCCACTCGACCATGCAAAATTAGATCTATTGCTCTCTCAATTCCCTGAAAGGAAAAGCAAGAACAATCGACGACAGAAACTCCCAATTCCCCTCTCTAGTTTGGCGGTGGTGGCACAAACCCTAGGAAAATAACAAGAGCAATATTGTTACGAAAATATGTGTATATTAAATATGGTCTAACCATTTTGGTCGAGTACATGACCTTATATACAAAAACCTAACACTAGGAGATAAACTAGGACTCAATCTAGAAACAATAGATCACAAGCATTGAATTGTTTCGGCCATTGTGACGTGATCATGCTGAATCTTGAGGCCCATGAGTATAATCTGGATTGGGCTCGAAGTAAGCTTTCCAACAAGTGCTCATTCACCCGAAACGGACTCCATATGCCAAATCTACATCCGTTTTAGTGCGGGCCTCTCCTGACTGCTCAAACTGAATCCGAATTGGGCTTTTTCCATCTTATCCTTAGTTCTCTTTTGTGGGACGGTTTGAATTTGTGTAGGGCTTGCAAAAGAAGTCCTTCTCCACCTGTAGAATGTCTTGGAATAGGAGCCCATCATCTCAACAAAGCATATGGGGCACGGCCATTGCATCTTTATTAACTTGCGTGCATAACCGGATCTGCCTGTGCAATAGGTATTCAAACATGCACAACTTGGTGTAGAAAACTCCAAATCACATGCCGTTTGATTCGTTGGAAAGTACACTTGACAAGCTTTCCATGTATGTAAACCATGTATACCAAAAGTCTTCGAGTCAAACCAGAATTCAGCATGAACTTCATGAACAGAATAACAACCAATCTTTTCTATGCGTGCCGCAACCTCCCTCACCTCCCGCTTGGCCCACATGTTTGTGCATGCCAATTGTTCATTTCTCTCATATCTAAAAACAATGTAGTGACAAATATTATGTAGCATCAAATTCTCACTATTCCACATATAGATTTAGAGAGAAACGAATTCACCTTATAGTTTGATTCGCATGCATAGAAGAATATCCAAAAACTTGGTATATCTGCATCATCCTTCCTTTCTTCAAGAAAAGCCGTCCTCGGCTTTTGGCAATCGGAAATTGCACTAAACAAAGAGAACAACATGTATGCAAGATATATGCATATGTCATGAGTTTCGAAGTTCTCTAGTTTACACACAATACAATATACATAGCAGCCTAGGACTTGTGTGTCATATCAATGTTCATAGTAATTTGTTTCTAGTTATTCACATCGTACCTACACATATCATTCCCCCTTCCCTGAAGAAAAATCGTCCCTGACTTTTGCAAGATTGCACAAATGGAAAAGGAGATGAATAAAGTTTTGCAATTTGGTGAACGCATAGTCATAACCTTTTGTGCTTCAGCTGCGCTACTCTGAATTTGAGAGCATATAACAGAAGTATCATGTAACAAATTTGATTCAAACAATATATATGACCATGCTCATCATTCATTTCAAGAAACCTAAAACTTTGAACAATAGATTTATAGTCAATTATATATGCAGCAACATCATCAAACTTGGCACAACCTATGTATAACCCATGCACACAAAATCTGTTATGCACTTCATAATTATGAACCGAAATGAATGTATATCCATCATTGTAAGCATAGGAAAATAGATTCAAGTAAGTTATTTCTAAAGTTCCTTCAATAGTTCCATCAAGCTCAACAGGTATATTAAATATGACATGAATCAAAGAATAATCATTGGGTATTCTAGTCAACACTTGTGAGTAAGCAACTCCATATCATGTAAATTTAGCAAATAAAATTCTGAACGTGGAACTTTGAATTTACCACAAGATGACATATAGGAATCAATTGCGGCATTTATATATTCAAATTTACTCGCCATGTTTTGTTGCAATGGCAAATCAACACAATCAAATTTACCTTCCATATTATTCTGATGTGATCTAGGTGCTATAAAAGGCACTACATGATCTGTAACACCACTTTCTTGAATTTGTAACCACGGGACAGCAAGCATCATATTTTTAACTGTGGTTATCTCCTCATCTTTCTCAACCTACATATTGTGAGAAACAACACTAAAAGTAGAGATTAACTCGTTAGTTTCAAAATTTTCCTCATATGGACTATCATCTACTTCTCTCTTTTTATTTGGTGTATCTCTCACACTCAGAAATTGGACGCACTCAGCCTCACATTTGGTGGAATCACACCACTTGCTTTTTTCGACTCTCCCACTCAATTTGGCTATGTGGCTCTCTTTCTCATATGGGTTTTCTTGCATCTCATTCTCGATTGACCATGGGCCAGCAATGGCGCATTTGCCCTCAACCATGGTTTGTTGTGTTATATGATGCAATGCAACATCTGTACATGTCACATTAGCCGAAGGGAATGTCCCATGCTCGACTATGTACTCTTGCTTCTTGGACAACACATATTTCATTGTTCTTTCCGTCCTTTTCTCTTTATCAAGAAGGAATAAAGTTGAAGGCATTGGACGAAGTATCACCTGTCTTCCCTTTTGTAACAGCGAATAAGAATTTGTGCTGCGATCATATTTAAGCTTATGACTTCATCCATTGCCATCCTATTAATATATGACAAGATGACATAGGTACTAGAACCACATCACACTCAACATTATCTGAAAACTCTCCTAATGAAAAAGGCACTTTTACTCTTCTTATAATGCTGAGATTGCAACTTGTCCATTCTAATAGATATCGATCAGGATGTGGACATGTGGTTAAGTTCAATTTATCCACGAGCTCAATACTGACCAAGTTAACCATGCTCAAATCATCAATTGTGATGACACAAGAAATAGACATGACTTTTCATCTTGAGTGAAACAACTTGGTACTTCTACCGTCTTCTTCATCCAAAAAGATACCACTTGTGTGCAACATCAACTTCATATTTCCTGCCATTATTAGTTATACAAAAAGTTCCTATCTATATATTGTGGAAACTCTCAACTACACCCTTGTTGCCAATCGATGTTCTTACCCTTCCTTCTTGAGATAAGGGGCAGATCACACTCCGCTGGTGGTAGATACTCAAAGGTGATAGTTAAGCGAATTCACAGTTCAGGAGTAAATACATAAGTAATAAATATGTGGAGCTTAGAGGGCTTAGTGTATGTCTTAACAATTCTGAATTCCAGCTATTGTTTCGTTAAGTAATAATCCAAGCTAGAACAATATGCCTAGTTGCTGATAACAAGATATAAGTGAAGTATATAGCAACTCACACACAATGATAATGTGACTTATGCAACCAAGGAATGAGCTATCACAATATGAATTTTAAAACCAAAGCTCGTGTTGTAAAAGTACAAGGAGAGACGCTAGCTGATTACTTAAATTCAGAATTGGGCTACAAGATTTGCACAAGCCAAGCAACTTCCAAAAGAAAGTAGCAAATATAACCAATCAATGTGGTGATTGTAGTACTTTTCTTTCTTTCTTCTTTTTTTTCAACCTTTTTCTTCTGAACTTTTTTTTCTTTTCTCTTTTTTTTACTACAATTAGCACACCAGATTGCACTACGATGATAAGATATGATTGTTCAATACAACTCACAAACGTGCAAAGCCCAAGAGCAACTTCCTACAGCTAGTCTCAATGGGATCAAAGTATTCACAAAGGAAAGAATGATTCACTATTTTGTTTTTGATGTATGGACTCAACACACAAAACTGAAAGTAAAACTGAAACTGACAGGACAAGAAAACTGAAACGAGATATTGACTTTCTCGACTCAAAAACAGATAGCTAGAGGCCGAATTTCAACTTTTGCATTAGACAGTGATATGTAGAGGACCTCGTGTTCTTTCCAACAAGTATCTAAACTCTGAAAACCGACTGTATAAATTAACTCCCTCGCATGATCGGACGAGTGCTTCAGCATCAGTAACCGCAATCGGCCGGAAGAATCCTTGTCTATAAGCCTTTCCAACTAACGTTCTGTATGAAGTGTGGTTGCCACAGATGCCCGAGTGGATAGATTGTAGAATCTACTTGCCTTCCTCAGGTGTGACGCAACACATAGGAATTCAGGATGCACTTTGACGATATAGGTCTTCTCCGACTTCAATAAGTCTTTTTGCTCCGTTGTTTGCCTTGCTCGGTTTCGTTGCAATCTTCACAGAGTTCGTCTTCCAGTAGGAATCGAATGATTAGGGTCCTCTAGTCTTGAAAAATAATGGGCGCCTCTATAAGTTCTGGGTTTGGTGCATCTCTTTGATTGAGAGCTCCAGTAGTGGGTTCTTTCCTTGTTTTAGCCAAATAGGTACCCAAATGCTGTGCTAGCGCATGATTCGACTGGCGACCCTCATGGGGTGTTCTCTACCTAGCAGAGTTGTGGCTAAATAAGGTACCTGGACCTCGTATTAGCACAGGATTCGGCTGGCGACCCTCATGGGGCGTTATCTACCTAGCAGAGTTGTGGCTAAATAAGGTACCCGAACCTCGCATTAGCATAGGATTTGACTAGCGACCCTCATGGGGTGTACCCTACCTAGCAGAGTGATACCCGAGCTCTGACTGGTGCCGAAGGTCGGTTGTTGGTCCACATGGAGCGTACTAAGATAAAGGTGACATCCGTGTCCTGATTGGCGCGAGTACTTGGTCAATAGCCCTCATGGAGCATTCCGAATGATTCTTGAAGCATTGCACTACAAGTGTATCTTGGCAGACCAGTCCAGCCCCCGAGCATAGGAGATTGGCTCGTAGCCATGAGTTCATATTACGCGTATCCAAAACTGGGCCTTGCATTATAAACATATCGGATGAGTAGCATCTGATTAAGACAACAATGACCCGAAGAAAATTTATGAACATATGTAAATATGTGTTCCTCCTCTTATTGATACTAATTTCCCCGAGTAGTTGACCCCTTACGTTTAGACACTCTGCCCGACTGGTCATAGCCCCCGAGCGTCTGGAGTCAGGTCATGGCTCTATCCTAGACACGCGTTTTGGGTGACTAGAGTCTGTCTTTCATGGAGCAAAGCTTCACTGATCGGAATTTATGCTAGTCAACTACTTTTGCAACCACTAAGAGCAAAAACAGAAAGTGCGGCATGTGCACCTATTAGGTGTAAGCGGCTATGGCTTTGGCAAGGCTGAGTGAGGAATTGACAATCTCACCCCCGTAGATCCGATCCTGACTGGCGCTAAGCCGTATCTGAGTCAAACCATAGGGAAGTGAGTTGCCTCCAGCCCCGTTTGGATGAGAATATCATACAAAGGAGAAAATATTTATCAGAAAGTGACTTAGTTGTTCGGTGTTCCACGAGTTGGGAATAGGGGTATCATCCTTGCATTTAAGCTTTTGAGCCCCCGAGCATATCACTTGTCATTCTGATAAGCTTTAGTTCTAGGAGGTCAAGGACGGTTGCGATCGACTATCATGATGAGGTCCTCAGATTTTTGTTTGTGGTCCGTGGGCTTGGATGGGGCTGCGTCGTCCATCTCACGTTGTTTCTTTTGTCGGGGCTTGTCCTTGAGTGCAGTAATGCCCAGAAATTCGTAACTAGAATTCTGAACATTTCTGTGTATTAAATCCCTATCTAGGAAAGCTAGGGTACACAATACCAAGTTGCCATACAGAGTGCGTCTTACAAACAGAGTAAAATTGTCTTACATAAATGCAGCGGTAAAAGTAAATAAAGGCTATATACAGCTAGCCAAGCGAAGGCTTCCATTCCACAGGCGTCTTGACGGCGGAGCCAGCCTAGTCCTCCTGAGGGTCCTCGTCAGATAAGTACTCCACAACTGAGAGAGGGAAAAGGAGCAAGACTGAGTACCACCCATAGTACTCAACAAATCACACCCACAAATATGCACAATGCACAGGAGGCAAGGATAGGCTTAGGGTTCATTTAGTAGTAGTTCACAAATGGTAAAAATGTTGTTTAATTGAACAATATTAATCCTCCACTGATCAACGTTACACCGCGTTAACCAGGCCGAACTATCCACCTGAACTATACCAGTTCCATTAAGTCATGTTAATTAAGTAAGGGTGAGACTAATCACGGTGAGTCTTGACCAATCATCCATATCCGCGGGCGTGGCTATTCGAATAGATTTACTCTGATTAGAGGTGTACAACTGTACCCACAAGACACAGCCCCACACACGTTCCCATATGCCGGCGTGTCACCACAACACCCTACGAGAGGCTGTGACAGGACCATTCACGCAACCTCTCCCTAACCATCCACACCACGCTGAGGTTGCACCTGCCTCCAAGACACCCCACATCGGCCAGGCTACCCCCCTTGCACCACAATGGATCCGGAAGCCGATCAACTCGACCCTGAACCGACCCAACTCCATCACGCCCATTCTCACCAGCGGTGCCTAGGAGAGGGAGAAGAGACGCTACAAGCCCAGCCGTTGCCCATGCTGGCTTGTGGAATGTACGAGTATTTGCCCAAGGGGTTCCCGTGAACTGGTCCTTAATTGCCATGGGTGCGACCAACAAAACCATTCACCCATAGCCCACCATTTAGGTCAAATTTTAGTAATTTAATATCAACATATCCAAAGTTCCATTTTCAGACATTGAGTCGAACCATAAATGTAAATTAAAATATTTAAATCCCCATGTGAGCTAAAGGTTTCTAAGCAGGGCTAAGCATCCTAACAATAGCCTCTAGTCATATTATTACCCAGCTACAAAGGTATATAGGTGGAATAAAGTCAGAGCAATTAAAATTGCATTTGTATAGGTCACCCTTCCCACATGAAATGATGAAATAATGCATGTTTATTAATTTAAAACAAATAGTTTGCAATAAACGGGTACAAAATAATCGAGAAAACGATGCGACTTGCCTTGCTCTGGCTCGACAAATTCAGCAACGACTTCGTAGTAAATTGGAGGATCGACAACATTGGTTTCTATAGCAAACAATGCACAAACAATTAAAAACAATACATGTGGACATGGAAACAGGGGCTAAAAGTGTTTTTAATGAATTTTTGGCATTTTTCTGGTTTTAATGAAATTTGGATGGGATTAATCGGAGCTCAAATGAATTAGTTATGAATTTTAGAAGTTTTACTGTGATTTTCCTATGTAGAAACAATTTCTAAACGATTTATTGCACATTAACAAGGATTTAATGTGTCAGCGGACCACGGGAGGGGGGGAGGGGGGAACAGGTGGGACCACGGGTCAGTGGCGCATGAGAGTGCGGCACACGGTGGACGCAGTCCACGCGCGTGCAACCACGGACATATGCACACTAGCAGTCCTGGTCTACCGAGGTAGATCGGACGGCTCAGACCAAGTTGGGAACAAGCCCCACCAGCGTGCGTGGCCCGATGGTCACCGCCGGCGACCATCCGGCATGGCGGAGGGCAACGGCGGGCGGCGAGGGAGGTGAGGAATGCAGCCGAGTGCTCACCGAGGTGCGGCGATCGACGGAGAGCAGCAAACGGTGGTGAGCAGTGAGGATTGGTGGCAACGAGGTTCGGGATGTCGACGGCGACGGCGTTCCGGTGGCTCAAAGCGATGACGGAGGCATGAACGAGGTGCGGGAGGACCTGGTGAAGGTATAGAACAGGTTAGGAGGGAAAAAAACTGAGTGGGTCGATGGAAATCCGCGGCCAACTGCCGGCGGAGAGGCTTACCGAAAGGGGCGACGGAGGGGATGGAGTTCCGGCAGGAATCCGAGACGGCCAGCTGCGGAACAGGACGCAGCGGGGTACGGCAAAGCTAGCGAGCGCGAGAATGGTAGTCGGCAATGGCTGTAGCGACGGCGGCGTGCAACTGGGGTCGGTGGAGCACGGCGGCAATTAGGGAGCTCGGCGCGGAGGGGGTTAGGGTACTCAACAGGCATGGGCAACTGAGAGGAAAGTGAGGATGGAGCACGGGGAAGGTTTATATGTACTCGGCTGTGGGAGTTCGTGGCCGAGTTAGCCGTATTTCATGGGATTGAGGGTGGCGACCGTGGCGGCTAGTGGGCACGATTCAACCGCGGTCGTGGGTGAGAGGGGCGGAGAAGGTGGGGGAAACGGGCGGGGACTCGGTCCATGTGGTTTGAACTCGGAGCCGAGACGCGGGGAAGCAGGAAAGGCGAAAACCGATGGACGGGGCAGCTCGATCCCTCCCGGCCGATTCGGCCAGAGGTTGAGGACGAAGCTGACATGTGGGGCCTCGGTCCCACAGGTCAGCGGGAGCAGTGAGGGAAACAGTGTGGGCGAGTGGACGTTGGCTGACGGGCGGGGCCCGGGGGAAGGGGCGTGCACACGTGGGCTGCGGCAGGTCGAAATACAGAATTGGGCCACGGCCCAGCGGGACGAAAGAAAAGGGAAAAGAGAAAAGGAAGGAAAGAAAAAGGAAAAAGAGAATTTCCAGAAGGATTTTAATTCCGATAATTTGTTTTGATTTATTAACATTGCTTCCAGTGCTCTAAAAATTCCCATAAAAATTCTGTTAGTGTATTTTGGCAAGAAGAATATAGGAAAAATATTCTCAGCCATGATATTTTATTATTTTGCATTTTACTTATTTAATTAATTCCCTTGGCCTTTTAAAATGATTTCTTTGAGGCTTTTTCTTTAATATATTTTGTGTGGCTCTATTTAAGGGGAAACTCAGGGTGTGACAAACCTACCCCCCTTAAACGGAATCTCGTCCTCGAGATTCGGATGTGCTGGTGAAGAGGTGCGGATGGGTGGACTTCAATTCATCATCCCATTCCCATGTGGCTTCTTTCTCTGAATGATGGCTCCACTGTACCTTACAGAACCTGATCACTCGGCTTTGGATGTTCCTTTCATTGATCTCCAAGATCCAAATTGGCTTTTCCACATAGGTGAGGTCTTCCTGGATCTTGATCTGTTCCGGATCGGCCTGTTCTGCTAGTACCCTCAGATATTTCTTCAGTTGTGACATGTGGAACATGTCGTGTATACCTGCCATTCAAGCTGGGAGATTCAACTGGTATGCAACTTCGCCTTTATGAGCTAGCACTTGGTAGGGTCCCACGAAACGTGGGGCTAACTTCCCTTTGGTTTGGAACCTGTGTACCTCGCGAAGTGGTATGATGTGAAGGTACACATAGTCTCCTTCCTCGAAGCTCAGATCTCTGCGACGGTTATCGACGTAACTCTTCTGTCTTGATTGAGCTGTTTTTAATCGCTCCGAGATAATGGCTATCTTCTCTTCCGCCTCTTTGAGTGCATCGGTCCTGAATACCTGGCGTTCGCCTATCTGATCCTAGAAGAGGGGTGTATGACACTTCCTGCCATACAGAGCTTCGAATGGGGCCATCTGCAGACTGGCTTGGTAGCTGTTGTTATACAAGAACTATGCGTAGGGCAGACTCTTATCCCAAGTCCCACCAAAATCCAATGCACAAGCCCTTAGCATGTATTTGGTTGACTCTTTCAGTCTGTCCATCTGTTTGGGGATGGTAGGCTATGCTAAAATTCAATCGGGTTCCTAGTTCTGCTTGCAGCTTCTGCCAGAATTTGGAAGTGAACTAGCTACCGCAGTCAGATACAATCCTCTTGGGTACTCCGTGTAAACACATTATGCGGGCCACGTAGAGTTCTGCCAGCTTCTTGCCTGAGTATGTTGTATGCACCGGAATGAAATGAGCAACCTTGGTGAGCCGATCCACGATCACCCAGATTGAGTCGTATCCTGAAGATGTGTGGGGTAAACCGGTGACGATGTCCATCCCGATCTCTTCCCACTTCCACTCTAGGACTCTAAGCGATTGTAAGAGTCATGCAGGCTTTTGGTGTTCTGCTTTAACTCACTGACACACATCATAAAGCGCCACAAATTTCGCTATTTCTCTTCTCATGCTGGGCCACCAAAACTTTGTCTTGAGGTCTTGGTATATTTTAGTGCTTCCAGGATGAATAGAGTACTGTGTATCATGAGCTTCCTAGAAGATTAAGTCTATGAGTTCCTTGTTTTCTAGGACGCACAATCGTTCTCCCATCCAGACTGTCCCGTTTTTGTCTTCTGTGAATCCTTGGGCTTTTTCAACTCTCATGTTCTTCTTGAGTTCTTGGATCTCTGGATCATTCGCTTGTGCCTTGCGAACTTGATCGAAGAGTGTGGGTTGGGCCTCTAGGGCTGCCACGAATCCAGGGTCAACGATGCCCAGATTCAGACATTCGAACTCCTGCTACACTTCCTTGCACAACGTCTCTGCTCGAGCGGTGTTGCAGTAACTTTTCCTGCTCAAAGCGTCTACCACGACGTTGGCTTTTCTCGGGTGGTAGTGTATTCCCACATCATAATCTTTAATCAACTCCAGCCACCTTCTTTGACGGAGATTCAGGTTAGGCTGGGTAAAGATATACTTCAAACTCTTGTGGTCCGTATAGATCTCGCTACGGTTACCGATGAGGTAATGCCGCCAAATCTTCAAAGCATGAACCACGACAGCCAATTCCAGATAGTGTGTCGGGTGGTTGCCCTCATGGGGAGGCAACTATCGTGACGCATAGGCCACCACACTGCCTTCTTGCATTAGCACGCATCCTAGCCCTTGGCGAGATGCATCGCAATACACCTGGAAGTCTTTCTTGGGATCTGGCAAGATCAGGACTGGTGCCAAGACTAACTTCCTTTTTAGTTCCTCAAAGCTGTGATTGCACCCGACTGTCCAGATAAATTTTACGTCTTTCTTCAACAATTGAGTCATGGGTCTCACAATCTTCGAGAAGTTCTTGATGAACCGACGGTAATTACCCGCAAGTCCGAGAAAACTTCGCACTTGTGTCACTGTCTTGGGCGGTTTCCAATTGGTAACAGACTCCACATTCGTTGGATCCATAGCGACTCCCTGGGCGGTGATAACGTGCCCGAGGAACTGTACTTCTTTCAACCAGAAGTCACACTTGCTAAACTTGGCATACAACTGATGCTCTCTCAGCTTCTCAAGAACCAACCGAAGATGTTGCACATGTTCTTCTGCTGATTTCGAGTAGATAAGGATGTCGTCGATGAAAACCACCACGAAGTTGTCCAGAAACTCCATGAACACCTTGTTCATCAGATTCATGAAGAAGGCCGGAGCATTTGTCAGTCCGAAGGACATAACGGTGCACTCGTACAGCCCATACCGAGTGGTGAAAGCTGTCTTCGAAATATCCTCTTCTCGGATCCTCAGCTGATGATAGCCTGACCGCAGGTCTATCTTGGGGGAAGACGGTGGCACCTTCCAATTGATTGAAGAGATCGTCAATCCATGGCAAGGGATACTTGTTCTTGATTGTGACGTTGTTTAGTGCGCAATAATCCACGCACATCCGCTTCGTTTTGTCTTTCTTCTCCACGAAGATGACCGGTGCACCCCAAGGCGACGTGCTTGGTCAGATGTAACCCTTCTGTAGCAGGTCATCGACTTGCTTCTTGACTTCTGCCATCTTGTTTGGTGCCATTCTATACAGCCTCTTGTAGATAGGCGCTATTCCTGGTGCCAAATCAATTCTGAAGTCGATTTCCCTTTCTGGTGGCATCCCCGGTAGATCTTCCGAGAACACATCCAGGTACTCCCTCACTATCAAGATTTCCTCTATTTTCTGATCTGGCTTCTTCCCACTTTCCGACTGTTTCTCCGCTGTGACCAGATTTAAGCTTGCTTCCTACTTATGTGGCATCGGCGACTTGAAGGTAACTGCCTTTCCTTCTGGACTGGTTACGGTACAGGTGCGGTCGGCGCAGTTGATCACTCCTTTATGCCGAGTCAACCAATTCATTCCTAGGATGACATCTAGGTCTTTGGATTCTAGGAGGATGAGATTGGCTAGAAAGGGTTATCCTTGGATTTCTAGGCTCGCTAAAGGGCTATAGTGAGCTGTGGTCATGCGGTTCCCTGGTGTATGAACCCGCATGGGGATTTTAAGTTCCACCACTTTTATCCCATGTGTCCCCACAAATTTCTTGGATATGAATGAATGCATTGCACCAGAATCAAAAAGTACTGTTGCAGGTATTGAGTTTACAAGAAACGTACCCAGTACCACTTCTAGTACAGCCTATGCCTCTTCTGTGGAGACGTGGTTAACACGCCTCTTTATTACCTGCTGGTTGGCGGGAGCTGTAGGCCTAGGTCCCATTCGCTTCGGTTTCGGGCACTTGTCGGCAAAGTGACTCGGCTCGTTGCAGTTGAAGCAGATGAGGGTCTTGCCCCCGCTGTCCTTCCGTGGCTGGCTGTAATAGCCCACTTTTGTTCATTGGTGCATAAAACCGTTTTTCATCTGCATGCACTGCATGTCATCTTTCGTGCATGAAAAATTCCAGCCAACGGGTTAAAGATCGTGCGATCTATATAAACTTTTCCCATCGCCCTCTCCCGCGCCCGCGCCCTCGCCTGTGCCCTCTCCTGTGCCTGCGCCCGCGCCCTCGCCCGTGCATTCATCCAATGGGTCTCGTGTTTGGATCGTATTGTTGTTGGAGATAGTCCTCAAGTGTGAATCTTTGATACGTGGTACTATTATTTGTGCCCCTGTCCTCCATCGTCCAAACGAGATCACGCGAGGATCTCTCTCCGCCTGTGCGGCTCGACCAGGTGGCTTCCCCTGCACGCCCTAGACCATGTGAGAGGGAGAGGCAGAGCCGCCTTGGGACCTCGCGAGATGCCCCCGACAGCCTCAGCAGCGCCTTGCCCTGTCCCATCTGTCTGCTGCACGCTTGCCCGTGCACACACCATCGCGAGACCGTGGAGCAGAGCAACGCCCCTCCCCTCTCCTCTCCCTTCCCTGCCTTCCTTTTTAACCAAGTCCATGTCCTCCTGCCTCCCCAGCTTGCCCTCTTTCTCACGCACCCAAGGACCCAGGGGATTGCCCCTTGGTTCGCCGGGAACGTGAGGTGCCGTCCACGGCGCCGGCGAGCACACGCCTTCCGTCTAGGAGCTCCGGTGAGTTTTACCTTGTCCCAGCTGTGTCACCACGTGTTCCTGCCCGACCTAACTCCGTTTTTGCCCTCGGAATGCAGCAGGCATCACCACAGCCCCATCGTGTTTTGCGACGCCGACCGGGTGCCGCCGTGACCTTGCAGCCGCTAGACTCTGCCCTGGTAAGTTTAACGTTGTCCTAGCTGTATCACCATCTCCCCTTCACTCATTGAACTCATCGCAGCGCTTGTCTGCAGCCTCCATCACGAGCAACCCTGCCCCCGAGCCGACCATCGCCTCAACGTTGCACCTTACTGCCCGTACTCTTCGGTGAGCTCCTGTTTCTGCATGTGCTTTCTTTTTATTCCTGGGAGGCCACTAGTTCTCCCCACGTCCTTGGCTTGGCCTGTCATGCCATTGTTTTGCCATCCACCCAAGCGTCACCACCGTGGCCACATGTGTGGATGAGGCTCAATCGGAGCATGGCCGCATGTATTAGAGCCCTACGACCTTGCATGCAGGACCCCTAGAGCTTCCACGTGCCCTGCATATGCTAGCCATGCACTAGAGCATGAGAGGACAGAGGTTGAAAAGCCGTGCATTAGCTTGGCTTTTCACCAAACACCTTAGGTGCGCTTGTGTTTGAGTGAGTGGCAGCCACCCCATCAGCCCCATGCAAGCCAGGTTGGCCCCACTAGCATTAGAACGGGATAAAACCACAAGTAGAGCAGCTGCTATTGAATTCCTGATTTTGCCGGTTGTCGTTAACGTGCGAAGACGTGTAGTTTGCGCGTGCGAAGACATCGTTTTTGGACCGAGGCGTTCGCCACTACCGAAGCCTTCCCATAGGTTCCACTTGTACATCCAGTGACCCCTAGGCCCTAGAAACCCTCCACGCCTCCAAATGCCTTAGATTAATACTTCACGCCCGGTGGATTTCACGTGTTAGGCCGTTTTAGCGACGTGTGAGCATGTGCGATTAACATCCTAGCGAGTAGGAGTATAGCCACTTTTGGGAGCTGTCCTTAAGTTCACAGTAGCACATATGTAGGTTTCGTACCATAAAAATGCCCCTAGAACCAAAAACGTCCCAAATAGACCACCCGTTAAGTCGGTAGACTGTTTTCAGCCGTTTCAGCAGTTCGGTCGAGCGAAAACGCTGTTTCTCAATATTTTCGATTTTAGGACAGAGCAGATTTCGTTTAGCCGTTTCTCCCTCATACGAACTTGGATTCAAGCGATTCTTTTTCCTAAATTCATCTAAATTCATGCACTTCCATATTCTGCAAAAATATTTGTACTTCCTGTATTGTTAAATTTTGCCGTTGTTTTCATTGCATTTGCTTGGTATTCTCGTAGAGCACGACGTTGCTGACCCAGTTGAGGAGGAATCAGAGGAGTACCAGGAAGTCCAGAAGCAAGGCAAGCACCCCCTTGATCAATTGCTCCTATATTTCAAACTTACAAACTATATTGATTGCAAACTATTATGCATGCGATTCTTTACTTAGAAATGTGTGGGATTCTTGGGTAGTTAACCTCTTGTTGCATATGCCTTGTCCTTGTTACTTGAGTATCATGAATTCCTTGTCACTTATGTTGCCACTGAAAATTTGGGTTCATGTGGTTGGGAGGATGTCAATAGGTATGCTTAGTTTGCTAATTAATCAATGCGGCTTGTTACTTGATTTTGGGATGTTGGGGAAATGAAGCATTTGCGAAATTATGGAAATGAACAGTGGGTAATTCCCCTGTGCTCTTGGTGGAAAACAAAAACTAAAAACATGCTTTTGACTTGGGCGAGTGGATGTAGTGTTTGGTGCCTTGTTTTTGGTACCGATTGGGTGGTTGTCTCGCCCGGGTCGCTAAGGACCGATTCTATGGTGTAGCTAGAACCAAGAAACATAGTACAAACCACATGTGGCTCTTATGGGGAGTCCTTGGCTCAGTATAATGTTGATACCTAGCAATAGACCCGCCGGTGGTAGTTGTAGGTCATTATTGTTGACATTGGGTTAGTGCGGGTTATGGTTATTGTCCATGGCCCGAAAGTACCTTGATTATTGTTCAAGGGTGACCAGCACATCGTGTGAGCCTTGGGGTTTTGGGAGGCCTACCAACTCCCTAGGGATAGATCATAAGCGCGGGATATTGCTAGGTCAACGATAGAAAGGCTTTGTCATTGATGGTGTGAGCCTCCTGTGTGGTAGCTCATGTTGTCCTTGTCATGTGGGTACAGTTGTACACACTCTCAAGAGTTAAAACTATTCGAATAGCCGTGTCCTCGTTTATGGATGACTTGGGAAATTCTCCACTGTAGTAGATTTAAATTTTGGGAACTGTTTTGGGGGGAAATCATGGTGCGAATGGGGAGTTCGCTGGGCTGGTTGTGGCAGCGTGTTGCCACGGTTGGCTGGCATGTGCCAGGAGCCTAGATGGTTGGAAACACTTGGGGTCGATGCTTATATACTTGATTTTCTGTGCTAGCTTGATTTACGAAAATTTCGTTGCAAAACCGCAATGTTTTCGCTATGTATATTATGATTTATGCAAAGTGCAGGACCTGAACCATTCCTTGTTTATCTTCGCATATTATGGAATACCATTGCAAACACTAAAAGTCTTGCAGAGTACGTATTGTACTCACACACGCTTGTGTGACTTCTTTTTTTTAGAGATGATTGAGGGGGACCTGACAATCGGGTATTTCTATGCAGCGGGTTTTGGAGACGACGACGACGGTGCTTACTAGGGCTTACCGGTTGGTTGCCTGTGGGCGGGCAGAGGCACACTTGCTGGTTTTTGGTGCCTATATTATCTTGTTTCCGCTGTGGAACTCTTTGTTATTTTGTTGTTCTATTTGGCCGGTCGGCCTCTATGTAATCGCTAAGTCTAGACTCTTGTACGACTTATGTTTGGACTGTTGTGAGCTGAACCTGTGATGTATGGATTATGATGTCAATGTTGAATGTGTGTGCTAGCAATTGATCGTGGGACTAGCACAGTACACACATAGGATTCGGGGTCAAACCCGGGTTCGACACTGGCCTTGCGGTGCGGGTGCCATTGGTGGGCGTGGAGCTGGGTGACGGTTGTGCTGCCCGCTGTTGTTGCTGCTACCTCCAAAGTGCCCTGGTTGGAATGGGCGTTGCTAGAGGACGATCATGGGAGAAGGTCCACCCTGATGCCCCGACATCACCCTTGGCCTCTGGTGCTGCCCCTGGTGGGCTCGGAATTGGGCCGCCTTCCGCTTGCGGTCCATTTTGTTGCTCTAATTTTCCTGGCGGATCACCTTGTCCACCAACTTCTCGAAGTCAGGGTAGTCACTGGAGAGAAGCTGGTTGGTCAGCCCATCGTTGAGTCCCTCCAGGAACTTCTCTTGCCTCTCTGCATCAGTGCGGACGTCCTCTGGCGCATAGCGTGCCAAGCGGTTGAAGTCATGGAGGTACTCCGTGACCGTCTTGTTTCCCTGTACCAGGTCCCTGAACTCTCTCTTCTTCTGTGCCACAATGCCGGCCGGAATCTGAGACTTTCGAAAGTTGTGGCAGAATTCTTCCCAGGTGACCTCCGTTGTGGCGGTGCGGGTCATGAGGAAGTTGTCCCACCAAGCTGAGGCGGGACCCTAGAGCTGGTGCGTTGCGAAGGCGACCTTTTCTTGGTCATTGCATTGGAGGAGGTTGAGCTTCTTCTCGATCGCCAACAGCTAGTCGTTGGTGTCCATGGGGTTGGTGGTGCTGGAGAAAGTAGGCGGCCTGACCCTCAAGAACTTAGGCAGTTTAGACTAAGGTGAAGGTTGGGATGTGAGGTTGTTGCTATTGCTGCTGCAAGTTGTTCTACTGCATCTGTTGCATCATGACCGCCATCATCTAGTTCTGGTTGGCTAGAACTTGGGCGAGTGTGGGGTTCTCGGGTAGAGGAGGTGGCATGTGTTGGGGATCCCCGTTGTACTGTGGCGCTCCATCCTGTTGATTCGTCGCGATGGCATTGCTGGCAGCGCGGTTACCATTCCTGGTGTTCACCATTTGAAGGGGGAGATGGAAATTGGAGGAAAGGAGGAAAATAGGTGGCTCAAAAATAGGAGTGGTAATTAAGTGACTGAATTAAATTAACTAAAGTGCATCATTTGGAAACATAACAAAAGCAATTCAACTTCTAACTAAGGCGCCCATACCACAACAGACGGTATGAACCCTAACTACCCCAAAGCAAACATCCTAACATTACAAGTAAACATGAAATCAAACTAGAAAAAAAGATAAAGCTAAGGACAGCGCGCCTAGTGCTCTGAACGGCTCCTGCGGTTGTTCGAGTTGTACTTCGGCTCCTGCTCATCGCCCACCTCGTCGTCGGTGCGACTCCTGGATCCGCTCATGTAGTCCTCACTACCATGAGCCAATGAATTGTCCTCGCTGTGGGTGTAGGATCGACTGAGGGAGCTGCTGTCGTCGGTGGATGTGAATCCCCCGTGGATGCTGGTACCTCCTTGAGAGCTGCCGTTGCTCAACGACGTGCTGATCATGCCACCGGTTGGTGATGGCACGGGTGCTAGAGCTGGAGCTGGTGCTGGCGCTGGTGGTGGTGGTGGTGCGTGTGGCCCGTTCTTGGGGGCCAACTAAATACGTACCGGAGGAAGGGTCCTCTTCCTTAGGGTCAAACGGATCCTGGCCCCACTGGGTGGCAGCTGTCCCTTCAACTCCGTGACCTCCTTCTTCAGGCGGTCGACTTGGTTCTGGAGACCAATAATGGTCATCCGGTTGGCATCCTCCCTGTCGTGGGCCGCACGCACCCAGTTGGCGTGCATGTAGTCCATGGCCCACACGCCCGCCTCATGTGGACTATGGTGGTGTCGTTCTTGTCGTCAGCCGGCTAGAAGGTGCTGTAGACCTGGTAGTGAGCTCGGCTAGGGAGGTAGCCGTAGGCAGTGGTGCGGAGGGTAGAGTGGTGCCTCCGATGTAGCTCTCCAATCAAACGGAAAGCTACCTCCTGGTAGGCGTGATCGTAGGTACGCCCGCCGTTCTCAACCTCCATGGCTGGTAGGAGGTATAGTTTGCCTGGCAACTCCAAGCGAACACGGTGAGGGAGCTCGCTCTCCATGGGCTCCACGGCGGTATACTCCAGGGCATGGCTATACCCCAAGGTGAAACTCATCATACGAAGCTTCTCCACAAATCCGCCCATGTCTACACCACGCTGGTTGGGGAGACTGTCCATCTATAGAAGGCAAGGAGAGGGAATCAATGTATGCTCAGATCCAAATAGAGTAAACAATAAATAATTTGAAAATAAACAATAATTTTATGCATGAAATAATTTTGCATATAAACTTTATTGAGAACCTGACGAAATAGTATAACAAAACCATACAGTAACGAATTACTTTTGGATAATAACGGCAAAGCAGGTAAAACTATTTTATGTATGCTTAAAATCGTACCTAACCCCGATAACCAATGTTTTTTCCAAAATTTGGACACCTATGCCATAACCCTCAAATGAAATTTCTACCCTAGCTTTGACTTGACTCAAAAATTTTGGTCTAATAAAGAGTAAGATTTCATCCTAATCCAAGAACAAATTCCCAATTTCCCCGAAATAACTCCAAGTGCAAAAGGCATATGCAAATGAAAATTTCAGAGGGCTCTTAGGGTTTCCATTTGGCCGATCCTACGGTCAAGTTTGGCTTTGATACCAACTTTGTAACGCCTAGAAATTCATAACCAGAATTCTGAACATTTCTGTGTATTAAATCTCTGTCTAGGAAAGCCAGGGTACACAATACCAAGTTACCATACAGCGTGCATCTTACAAACAGAATAAAATTGTCATACATAAATGCAACGGTAAAAGTAAATAAAGGCTATATACAGCTAGCCAAGCGAAGGCTTCCATTCCACAGTCGTCTTGACGTGGAGCCAGCCTAGTCCTCCTGAGGGTCCTCGTCAGACAAGTACTCCACCACTGAGAGGGGGAAAAGGAGCAAGACTGAGTACCACCCATAGTACTCAACAAATCACACCCACAAATATGCACAATGCACGGGAGGCAAGGATAGGCTCAGGGTTCATTTGCGTAAAAACAGTTTCAAACAGTAGTAGTTCACAAACGGTAAAAACATTGTTTAATTGAACAATATTAATCCTCCATTGATCAACGTTACACCATGTTAACCAGGCCCAACTATCCACCTGAACTATACCAGTTCCATTAAGTCAAGTTAATTAAGTAAGGGTGAGACTAATCACGGAGAGTCTTGACCAATTGCCCATATCCGCGGGCGCGGCTATTCAAATAGATTTACTCTAATCAGAGGTGTACAATTGTACCCACAAGACACAGCCCCACACACGTTCTCATGTGCCGGCGTGTCACCACGACACCCCGCGAGAGGCTGTGACAGGACCATTCACGCAACCTCTCCCTAACCATCCACACCACGCTGAGGCTGCACCTGCCATCGCCAGGACACCCCACATCGGCTAGGGTACCCCCTCGCGCCACAATGGATCCAGAAGCCAATCAACCCGACCCCGAGCCGACCCATCTCCATCACGCCCATTCTCACCAACGGTGCCTAGGAGAGGGAGAAGAAACGCTTCAAGCTCAACCGTTGCCCATGCTGGCTTGTGGAATGTACAAGTATTTGCCCAAGGGGTTCCTGTGAACCGGTCCTTAATTGCCATGCGTGCGACCAATAAAACCATGCACCCACAGCCCACCATTTAGGTCAAATTTTAGTAATTTAACATCAAAATATCCAAAGTTCCATTTTCAGATATTGTGTCGAAGCATAAATATAAATTAAAATATTTAAACCCCCATGTGAGCTAAAGGTTTCTAAGCAGGGCTAAGCATCCTAACAATAGCCTCTAGTCATATTATTACCCACTACAATGGTATATAGGTGGAATAAAGTCAGAGCAATTAAAATTGCATTTGTATAGGTCACCCTTCCCACATGAAATGATGAAATAATGCATGTTTATTAATTAAAAACAAATAGTTTGCAATAAACGGGTACAAAATGATGAGAAAATGATGCGACTTGTCTTGCTCCGGCTCGGCGAATTTGGCAACGATTTCGTAGTAAACTGGAGGATCGACGCATCGGTTTCTATAGCAAACAACGCACAAACAATTAAAAATAGTACATGTGGACATAGAAACAGGGGCTGAAAGTGTTTTTAATGTATTCTTGGCATTTTTCTGGTTTTAATGAAATTTGGATGGGATTAATCGGAGCTCAAATGAATTAGTTATGAATTTAAAAGTTTTACTGTGATTTTTCTATACAGAAACAATTTTTAAACAATTTATTGTTCATTAACAAGGATTTAATGCGTTAGCGGACCATGGGGGGGAACCGGCGTCGACAGGCGGGACACATGGGTCAGTGGCGCATGAGAGTGCGGCGCACGGTGGATGTAGTCCACGTGCATGCAACCGGGTACATAGGCACACGAGCGATCTCGGTCTGCCGAGGCAGATCGGACGGCTTAGACCAAGTCGGGAACGAGCTCCGCCAGCGCGCACAGCCGGCGATGGTGCCGCGGCCCGATGGTTGCCGCCAGCGACCATGCAGCACGGTGGAGGGCAGCGGCGAGCGGCGGAGGGAGGGGAGGAATGCGACCGAGTGCTCACTGAGGTACGGCGATCGACGGAGAGCGGTGAACGGTGGCAAGCAGTGAGGATTGGTGGCAACGAGGTTCAGGATGTCGACGGCGATGGTGTTCTAGCGGCTCAAAGCGACGACGGAGGCACGAACGAGGTGCGGGAGGACCTGGCGAAGGTGTAGAACGGGTTAGGAGGGAAATAGACCGAGTGGGTCGACGGAAATCCTTGGCCGACTGCCGGCGGAGAGGCTTACTGAAAGGGGCAACGGAGAGGATGGAGTTCCGGCGGGAATCCGAGACGGCCGGCTATGGAACAGGATGCAATAGAGTGCGACGAAGCTAGTGAGCACGAGCGCAGTAGTTAGCGACGGTTGCGTGCGACTGGAGTCGGCGGAGCCCGGCGGCGATTACAGAGCTCAGCGCAGAGGGGGTTAGGGTACTTGGCAGGCGTGGGCAACTGAGAGGAAAGTGAGGACGGAGCACAGGGAAGGTTTATATGTACTTGGCTACGGGAGTTCGTGGCTTAGTTGGCTGAATTTCACGGGATTGAGGGCGGCGTCTACAGCGGCTAGTGGGCGCGATTCAATCGTGGTCGTGGGCAAGAGGGGCGGAGAAGGTGGCGGAAACAGGTGGAGACTCAGTCCGCGTGGTTTGAACTCAGAGCCGAGACACGGGGAAGCGGGAACGGCGAAAACCGATGAACGGGGCAGCTCGATCCCCTCCTGCCGATTCGGCCGGAGGTTGAGGACGAAGTTGACATGTGGGTCCTCGGTCCCATAGGTCAATGGGAGCAGTGAGGGAAACAACGCGGGCGAGCGGACGTTGGCTGACGGGCGGGGCCCATGGGGAGGGGCGTGTGCGCGTGGGCTGCGGCAAGCCAAGACACAGAACTGGGCCGTGGCCCAGCGGGAAGAAAAAATGGAAAAGAGAAAACGAAGGAAAGAAAAAGAAAAAAGAGAATTTCCAGAAGGATTTTAATTCCAATAATTTGTTTTGATTTATTAACATTGCTTCCAGTGCTCTAAAAATTTCCACAAAAATCCTGTTAGTGTATTTTGGCAAGGAGAATATAGGAAAAATATTCTTAGCCATGATATTTTATTATTTTGCATTATACTTATTTAATTAATTCCCTTGGCCTTTTAAAATGATTTTTTTGAGGCTTTTTCTTTAATATATTTTGTGTGGCTCTATTTAAGGGGAAACTTAGGGTGTGACAAGTGCCTCAGCAATGGTGTCGGCCGAATCGGTGTACTTATTGGCCATCTCAAAGAGGGCTTTGACAGAGCTGGGTAGCTTCCGAGTGAACTTGGCGATGAACGGCGTATCTCTAACTCCCTTGCGGAAGGCAACAATGGCCACCTCGTTGTTGATCTTGGGGATAGAGTTCCTCTTCTCGGAAAAGCAATTGATGAAGTCCCGGAGAGACTCGTTTTTCTCTGGTGGCATTGGTATAGATCGTACTCGGATGCCGACTTTTCGTATGTGCCCTAGAAATTGGACACAAAATGCTTGCGGAGTTCCGCCCCAGGAGCTAATAGACCCTCTGGGGAGCCCCGTTAGCCATGTTCGTGCCGAGTCGGCTACAGCGATAGGGAGATAGTTTGCCATGGCTTTGTGGTCGCCTCCAGCTGCTCGGATTGCCAAGGTGTATATTGTCAGCCAGGATTCTGGATTGGTCTTGCCGTCGTACTTGTCTATGCCAGTCGGCTTGAAGCCTGATGGCCAGTCGACTTGTCGTAGCTCACATGAAGGCTAGAACTCCGTCATTTGAGTGGGGGCTTTAGGTCTGACTATGGCGGCGAAACTGCTCATGATGGAGACCGAAACACTCATGTTCGTCTTCTAGTCGGCGGTGTTTGTCTTCTTCGCGTTGACGGCATCGAGTGTTATAGTCTTGACGAAGATCACGGCGTAGTCATTCTCGGGCGTCATGGTTATCCCGATGCCCGTCATGTTGATATCGTCGGTGATTGTCATTGTGGCCTTGCGACCCGCGGTTGGATTCCGAGTGGCAGCGGTCGAACCCTGTCGTGCCTAGCATCATGCCGCGGTTGATGATGTTGCAGCGTCAGAAGTCGTCTTGTTGGAAGGGATCAGTGTATCACCAGATTCATGGCGCTGTTGTACTATTGTTGTTGTTATCATAGCCTTGATCCCGGCTATAGTTAGTGTTCCTGGTGATCAGGTCCCAGCTGTATGGTGTCCAGAAGTGTTGCAGCAGACACAACGTTCTCTTGTGGAGGGACGAAGACGTTGTGGTCGCCCACTCTGGTCTGGTGGATTTCTTGTTGTGCTAGCCGCCCGGTCTTGCGTAACTTGCGGTTGTGAGTCTCCTGTTCAGCTTGTAAACGTCGATCTTCTTCCTCCTTTTGCTCTCGTAGTCGGTGAGCCTCTTCCTCTTGCTGTTCGCGTAGTCGGTGCTCATCTTGAGTTGGAGTAGATCCTTTGGACGCCATGAAGACCTCGTGTGAGGGGGGAGAAGCTTCCCGAGCTGCTCTCCGACTGAGAGTCGGAGTCCGAGTAGTGGAGCGGCGTGATGATGACCCCAACCTCCCTAGGTTCGATCCCGAGCGGCTCTGGGCCGTATCCGAGTTGAATTCCAGAAAATTAGGTTTGCCGCGTTAGATTGGAGTTGAAGATGGCTATGGCGTTGCCGAGTTCGAGTGGGGGATTGATGATCTCGTCACCCCTAGATCCAATCTCGATCGGCTCATGGTTGTTTCCGAGTCGAACACTACGAAAGGGAGTTGCCTCGGGACTGGTGGATCTTTGGGTACTGCCGAGCATCTTGCTAAAAATTGCCGTAGCATTGAGTTGGCCAACTGGCGCGAAGTTGGCTTGATCCCTAGCCAACTAGATTGAAACTGAGTCGGATAAGGTGAGGTTGCTGAAGTTGTCAGTGATGAAGTCGAGGCTTCCGAATCTGATGGCTTGTCTAGGAGAGAAGTTGATGCCGTCGACTCCAGTGATTAGATACATCGGGCTTGTTGACAATGATCTTGATGAACCCCCTACCTGGCACGTGAACTGTTGATGCTTTATATTGGCTGTATTGATTATAGGGCTATTCATCAGACCTAAACTCGATGGATTCGAAATGACACACAAGATTTATACTGGTTCAGGCCCTCAATGTGAGGTAATACCCTACTTCCAGTTGTAGTGTATTGCTTTCGCTGTATTCTCTGATGAGATTGTGATATGCCCCAGGAGGCTCCATACCCCTCCTTATATACTGGAGGGATGAGGGTTACATTGTAGGAAAACCCAGTCAGATACGACCAAGGGTATTCCTTATCAGTACATAGAAGTCCGGCTAGGATTATATCCCTTTCTTTGTTGTGCAAGGTAACATGAAGCCAAATCCTACTCTATCTCCAATTGTAGGGGCCGGCCCACCCTCTGTCCAAGTTGCTGTAATTGCCTTCCTTGAGTTACCCGAGGCCCATGGCGTCCATAGGTTCCTAGTGTCCGAAAGGGGGATCGAGGCGAATCCCAAGAAAACCGAAGCCATTCAATAGATGCAGCCATCAAAAGTGCCCGCGAAGTACAGAGGTTGACGGGGCACATAGCAGCCCTTAGTTGCTTCATGGCAAAATCGGCGGAGAAGGGGTTGCCATTCTTCAAAACCCTACGGGGCATAAGCAAGTTTGAGTGGACAATTGAGTGCCAGGCGGCATTCGAATCCCTCAAGGATTACCTCTAGGAGGTGCCAAGGCTATCAAGCCCGAAGGCACGCACCGAATTGCTACTGTACCTGGCAGCCTCAACGGTAGTAGTTAGCGTGGTGCCGGTCCAAGAAGGAGAAGGTGGTCAAACACTGGTATACTTTGTATCCGAAGCATTGCAGGGGACGAAGCTCAGTACTCAGAAATTGAGAAACTGTCTTACGCCCTTGTGATGGCCTTGCACAAGCTTCGGTACTATTTCTAGGCACGCAAAATCATAGTACTCTTGCAATACCCCGTTGGGGAGGTGTTAACGCCAAAATTTGGTACGATTCATATCGGACTCGGTTAAGGAAAGAAATTGTGTCAGCCAATGGGAGATAATCTGGAAGAGACCGAGCTTGAGAAGGAATCATGAAGACCACGACATGGCAGTTAATTACCTTATCTATTAACTAGGTAGTTTTAATAATTTTTAGGAAACCTGAACTCGTGTCCGATCAGGGCTTGTTAATTTTCCTTTTATAGTTAGGAAACTCCTGTTTCATATCCGATCAGGACTGTATCAACTCGGGGTATAAATACGTATGCCTGGGTACCTTGTAAATCATAAAACAGATCAATACAAACTTCGGCGCATCGCCACCCTTTTCAACGGGTTCTTGCTTCTCGAGCCGGGCTGCATCGGTTAAGTTCGACCTCCTGCGAGAGGGTAAGTCTCGTTACCCCGACTACCGTATCGGCTAGGACTTCCTCGGTTAGGTCCGATATTCTAATCGGCCTACGGTAGTCGGCTTACCACGATATATCTGTTCTGTCTACGGCTGCATCAGTTAGGTTTGATCTCATAGGCCGAGTAGATATATCACATCACGCGTGCATAGATTTATCGGCTTACTGGGTGTAACTTATCATCAATTTTGTGCTGCATCGGTTAGGTCCGACCTACTAAACTGCGTGATAAGTTATTCCTGCTAGGTTGATTGGTTTTATGAAAGCGTTTTATTGGGATGTATAGCCGATAAGTTATCATATATCACATCACGATTGCATCAGATCTATCGGCTCATCGAGATTCTTTTATCATTATCAATCTGTGTTGCATCAGTTAAGTTTGACCTACTAGATTGATAATGATAGATTTATCCTTGTTAAGCCGATGGGTGTTTATGCAATGTTCTATCGGAGTGCCTAGCTGATAGGTTATCTTTTATTAGTTAAAGCCGATTGCATTGTTCACGTTTTTGGCACGCTACACCGTCATCGGCTTTCCAGCTGATACACGTTATACCAGTAATCAGCTAGTTTATTTATTTATATTGTTATTGGTTCCTTAGTCACATGGTTTATTTATTTTATCCTTCTATGCCATCATCGTCTTCCAGTCGATGTATAAGTGCTCTAGTCTACATCGGTAATCGGCCGACGAGACGAGTCCAATTCGGCTTTTAGCTGATTGGCTCATTGATCTAATATTTTCTATCTCCTTGTCAATTGCAGGGTCAAATTGACTAGCACGCCTACAAACCTCAAATTTTAGGACCTGCACTGGAGTTAAGCAAATCTCCCAGGCCTTCGGGTGTCCTAAGGCACCGAACCAGATCATCGGCTCGTTCCCGACGCTGCCGGTGATTTTCGGCGTCAACACGTTTTTGGCATGCCCAGTGGGACACGGAATTTCGACATGGCCGGAAAAGAGATCAAAACAGACAACGTGATCCTGGTCAGCATGGAGGATTTAACAGACGAGCAGAGACAGCAAGTCGAGCAAAATATGGCCAATTTTCAGAAACTCTGCTTGGAGTCTTTCGGCATGACGCAACAAGGGCCGATTCAAAAATCTCAGTTTCCAAAACCAGTCCTGGTAGGAGAATCGAGCCGCACACCACCTGAGAGTCCACCAATAAAACCCTTCCAGGAGATGGTGAATGAAGCAGTACATCATGCGCTCATCAATCAATCGGGGATCCTGGTGAACACGCTGCATAATCTCATCAAGAAGGCAATGGATGGATCGATTGCCCAAGAGCCTACTCGAGGTCCTATTTATCTCCCACCAAAGATAGAGCCGAATCAAGTTACTTATGGCCCCAGGAAAGATATACTGGAGAATTTATTTTCACAGAATCAGGCTGGGGTGCAACAAGATATTCCTGCGGGATACCATCAAACGGCTTATTATGGGGGATATCAGCAGAATTACCTAGGAGGTGTTGCCGATTCAGGTAATTATCAGAGAGAATATCCCAGGCAGAATCCGCTACAAACTCCGCCCATACAATATCAGCAGGAAATCCCAAGGAAAGATTTATCGGCAAGGGTCACAGAAATAGTAAGAAACAGTTTGGGATAAAACCGAAGGAGCAAACATTTATGTATTGGCATCCATATCCAGAGTGGTTTGACAGGGTTCCATTACCACACCGATACAGAGTCCCAGATTTTTCTAAGTTTTCAGGGCAGGATAGCATATCTACAGTAGAGCACATTAGCCGATTCTTGGCACAGTGTAGAGAAGCATCGGCTGAAGAGGCTCTGAGGATTAGATTTTTCCCCTTGTCATTGTCTGGATCGGTTTTACATGGTTCTCCTCATTACCACCGAATTCAGTTCGAGGGTGGGCCGATCTAGAAAAACAATTTCACAAATACTTCTTCGCTGGGATCCATGAGATGAGGCTGACAGATTTTACATCGGTTAGGCAAAGACCGGACGAAACGGTACCAAAATATGTCCAACGGTTTTGGGACGTTAGAAATCGATGTTACAGTTTGAATCTGAGCGACGGGCATCTAGCTGATTTGGCTTTTCAGGGTCTTTTAGCGCCGATTAAAGAGAGGTTTTCATCACATGAGTTCGAAAGTCTGGTGCACCTGGTACAGAAGGTATCGGCTCATGAAAGCCGATTTCAAGAGGCAAAAAAGGATAAATTTCAGAGAAGGGTTGCTTAGGTGCAAGTTTATTCATCGGACTCAGATGATGAAGGATTCGATGCTGAAGTTGGATTGGCGGAATGGGCTAGAAATAAGAAATCGGTGTCTTGCCCATGGGTGAAGGATATTGGCAAGGAGGAACGATACGACTTTGACATCAATAAAGCCGATAAAATTTTTGATCTGTTACTGCAGGAGAAATAGATACAACTCCCACCAAATCATGTAATTCCATCAGCCGAAGAACTAAAGAAGAAGAGATATTGCAAGTGGCACAACACGATATCGCACCACACCAATGAGTGCAAAGTTTTTCAGCAACAGATTCAATCGGCTGTAGAATAGTGAAGAATCAAGTTTGAGGACAAGAAGCCGATGAAGATCGATGGACATCCGTTCCCCGTGAATATGGTTTATGCGGGATCATCGATGAATCAAGCCGATGAAGGAAGATATCGGGAATTTAGAAGATCTAGAATTAATTCATCGCAGTTGGTAGATAAATATTCAAGGCGCGAAGAGGAACAGCGGGCTTCGTCATACGAGGAGAGATATAATCCACATTGGGATTGCCCGTTCTTTCAATTTTGCTGGGAATGAGGGATAAGATTGCCGTCGATCAGAGATTGTCCTGAATGCGGTGTTGCGAGATCTCGAATTTTTGAGCATGAAGGATTTTCACGAGATCGGCTGCTTGAAAGGAGAGCATCGGTACATAGCCGATTAGGGCCGATCCATGAAGAGTTTTTTGAAGAAAATGATGAAGAGGATCACATGGAGAACAGCAGGTCCAGAATCCTCAGTGGTGTCCTAGTGGAATATTTACGAAAAGTCAGAAAAGAAGGGCACAGCGGCTATGGCACCGAGAACAACAGGAAGAACAACAGCGAGATCACAAGGAAGCCGATCATCATCACAAGAGGACTAAGCGGGTATGGCGCGTAAAGAAAAGTGACGATGAGGTTGATCCATCGGCTCTGGTAAACATGGTCTTCTTTTTGCCTCGGGAATATAAAGCACTTTCATCCGATGAGGAAGATATTGAAGAAGTTTTTGCTCAGTTAACACTGCAACCCGATCGGGCTATATTTGATAAGCCTGAAGAATCGAAGCATCGGCACTTGAAGCCATTATATATCAAGGGTTATGTGAATGGGAAGCCGATGACGAAAATGCTAGTTGATGGGGGCAGCTGTTAATCTAATGCCGTATGCTACATATCGGAAGTTGGGGAAAACTGCCGAAGATTTGATCAAAACAAATATGGTGTTAAAGGATTTCGGCGGGAATCCATCGGAGACAAAAGGCGTGTTAAACATGGAACTGACAGTGGGGAACAAGACATTGCCCACCACGTTTTTTTGTTATCGATGGAAAAAGATCGTATAGTCTACTCCTTGGCAGGGATTGGATTCACGCAAACTGTTGCGTGCCCTCGACAATGCATCAGTGTTTGATACAATGGTAGGGAGATCAAGTTGAGGTAATCCCGGCGGATCAATCGACCAATATTGCAATGACTGATTTACCGATCTGGGAGGCCGATGGTGTCGATTGTTTGTCTGGAAAAGTATGGGAAGGGGATTATCTTAAGATCACCAGTTGGGAGATACAGCCGATTCGGCAAGTCGGCTCGGAATTATTACTCTGATGGGCACCATTGAAGAGTTCGAAGGGAAGTTGGGACAAGGATTTACGTCGGCTGATGATTTGGAAGAAATTGATATAGGACCAGGAGATAGGCCAAGGCCGACATACATAAGTAAAAGATTGTGTCCTGAATTCCGAAAAGAATTAATAGAATTGCTGAAAGAGTATCGGGATTGTTTTGCTTGGGAATATCATGAAATGCCAGGGTTAAGCCGATCAATTGTTGAACATCGGCTTCCTATTAAACCAGGATATCGGCCGTTTAATCAGGTCCAAGGAGATTTAAAGCAGAGTTATATGAGCCAATCAAAGCAGAAATCACAAGGTTATATGATGCAAAGTTTATAAGGCCGTGCCGATATGCTGAGTGGGTTTCTAATATCGTCCCGTGGAAAAGAAGAATGGAAAATTGAGGATATGTATCGATTTCCGGGATTTGAATAAAGCTACCCCTAAGGATGAGTACCCGATGCCGATAGCAGATTTGTTGGTGGATGCAGCATTAGGCCACAAGATTATTAGCTTCATGGATGGCAATGCAGGATATAATTAGATTTTTATGGCAGAGGAAGATATACATAAGACCGCATTTCGATGTCCTGGAGCTATCGGCTTATATGAGTGGGTAGTAATGACATTTGGATTGAAAAGTGCCGGTGCGACATATCAGAGGGCGATGAATTATATATTTCATGATTTCATCGGCTTATTAGTAGAAATTTACATCGATGATGTGGTGGTTAAATCCAAGAGTGATAAAAGCCATATAGCCGATTTGCGAAAAGTGTTGGAAAGGGCAAAGAAATACGGATTAAGGATGAATCCCAATAAATGCGCTTTTGGTGTATTGGCTGGGCAGTTCTTGGGTTTTATGGTTCATGAGCGGGGAATTGAAATTAGTCAACGGAGCATTAGGGCTATCAAGAATACAGAACCACCAAGCAACAAGACAGAGCTACAGTCGTTGATTGGCAAGATTAATTTTGTAAGGAGATTCATATCAAATTTGTCAGGAAGGATTGTGCCTTTTACTCCATTGTTGAAGTTGAAAGCCGATTAAGAATTTGTGTGGGGGGTAGAACAGTAGAAGGCATTTGACGGGATTAAGAGTTATTTAAGTTTCCCACCTGTTCTGATTCCACCGCAGAAAGGAGTGCCGTTCAAGTTATATTTATCGGCCGATGAAAAATCCATCGGGTCTGTTTTAATACAAGAGTTTCAAGGCAAGGAGCGAGTTGTGTTCTATTTAAGCAGAAGGCTTTTGGATGCTGAAATGAGATATCCTGCGGTGGAGAAATTATGCCTTTGTTTATATTTCTCATGCACGAAGTTGAGGCATTACATCTTACCGGCTGAGTGTAAAGTGGTTTGTAAGGCCGATGTGGTAAAATATATGTTATCGGCTCCGGTGTTAAAAGGGCGAGTTGGTAAATGGATCTTTGCCTTGACAGAGTTCGACTTGAGGTATGAATCGGCTAAAGCAATCAAGGGACAGGCAATAGCCGATTTGATTGTGCAGCACAGAGGGGTTCATGAAAATTATGTGGAGCTGATCCCGTGGACTTTATTTTTCGATGGATCGGTTTGCAAGCATGGATCTGGTATCGGCTTGGTCATTGTATCGCCTCGGGGGGCAAGTTTTGAGTTTGCTTTTAGAATTAAACCTTATCGACCAATAATCAAGCGGAATACGAGGCGGTATTGAAAGGACTTCAACTTTTACGGGAGATCGGAACCGATATCATAGAGATCATCGGAGATTCATTATTAGTGATCGAACAATTGTCTGGGGAATATGAGTGCAGAGATGATGTTTTGAGATCGTATTATGAAGAATGTAGGGATTTGTTGAAGGATTTCATGATGGTATCGATGGATCATATTCCTAGATAGCAAAATTTAGAAGCCAATGATCTTGCACAAATGCTTCGGGTTATCGGCTGAATAGACAGGTTGAAGTTGAAATAGCCGATAATGATATTCAAGATAAAGCCGATGATTGGAGACAGGAAATAATTGGTTATCTGTAAAATCCATCGCAATTGGTTTCTAGGAAACTTCGGTATAAAGCTACTAAATATGTGCTGCTTGATGAAGAGTTATATTATCGAACTTTTGAAGGGGTTCTGCTGAGATGCCTAAATTTGGAAGAGGCCAAAGTGGTTATGTGTGAAGTGCATGAGGGTGTTTGTGGAACTCATCAATCGGCTTATAAGATGAAGTGGATATTGAGAAGAGTAGGATATTTTTGGCCGATAATGTTGGAAGATTGCTTCAAATATTATAAGGGATGTCAAGATTGCCAGAAGTTTGGAAATATACAGCGAGCACCAGCATCGGCTATGAATCCTATCATCAAACCATGGCCGTTCAGAGGATGGGGAATTGATATGATCGACCAGGTTTATCCTCCGTCAAGTAAAGGGAATAAGTTCATATTGGCGGCAACAGATTATTTTACAAAGTGGGTAGAAGCGATTCTGTTGAAGAAAGTCACGTCTAAGGATGCGATTGAGTTTGTAAAGGAGCATATAATTTATCGGTTTGGAATTCCTTAGACTATAACTACCGATCAGGGGTCTATTTTTGTGTCCGATGAGTTTCAACGATTTGCTGCCAGTATGGGGATTAAGTTATTGAATTCATCACCTTATTATGCTCAAGCTAATGGACAGGCGGAAGCTTCGAATAAGAGTTTGATCAAATTAATCAAGCGAAAGATTGATGAACAGCCGCGGAGATGGCATACTACATTAGCCGATTCATTATGGGCTTATCGAATGGCATGTCTGGGTCTACTCGGGTGCCACCATATTAGTTGGTATATGGGCATGAAGCAGTTTTACCTTGGAAAACTAACATCGGCTCTAGGAGGATTTCTTTGCAAGATCAACTGACAACTGATGATTATTATAATTTGATGACAGATGAACTTGAGGATCTGGCTCAGAATCGGTTAAGGGCGCTGGAAAGGATCAAGGAAAATAAAGCTAGGGTGGCTAGGCATTATAACAAAAAGGTGATGGATAAATCGTTCGCTGAGGGAGATCTTGTGTGGAAGTTGATTTTGCCGATCGGGTCCAGAGATGGTAAATTTGGAAAGTGGTCACCTAATAGGGAAGGGCCCTATTGGATTAATCGTTGTGTACCTGGCAATGCTTATATATTGGAAGATCTCGAGGGAACAGAATTTGCTAAGGCACTTAATGGGAAATACCTCAAGAAGTACTATCCTAGCGTTTGGATCAACTCTTGAATCGGCTAAATGTGGCCGATTTCTGAAACAGTTCAAAGTGAAAGTCGATGTTGTTACATCGCCTAAAGACAGCCGATATCAATTGATATCGCCTTTAGATCAAATAAGTGAAATATTAAGTAGAGATGGAGTATGATGAGTAAATAACAGAGCTGATTAAGTTATATTACAGCAAAAGTTTAATCGGCATGTTTCAGAGAACCATCAAAGTCATCAATGTTAAGATTTACAAGAATTTTTGGATTGATTCGATTGCGCGCAGACGAATTTGGTCGATCTCACTGATGGCGTGGATGTCTTCTTCATCGGTCCCTGAGATTGTCTTTATGTTCTTGCGTTGATGGAAAACTTGACGCACTGTTGCTGCAACCTTGGCTTCTTGATCTTGTATGGCTTGTGGTAGGCCGATGAGCTGGGATTCTGTTGTTGCGATATCCTTGCGGATTTGTTCAAGTTCTGCCAGCAAATCGGCTTCCCTTTTCTTCAACTGATCCAGTTTGGGTTGGAGTTCTTGAGGAGCAGCTAACATATCGTCAAGTTTTTTCTTTTCCGTTTGAGCTAACATCCGATCGGTTTGGATGTCTTGGGCCATCTTCTGTTGATTAGCACGATCGGCTATATGCTGCCTGAGCTTGACGAGTTGGAATTTGTGAGATTCCAGGTATGCTGCAGGAGTCAATGCGGCGACGAGCTCTTCGGGCAAGTGATGCTCAATCTCTACTAATCTTGCCCGAATCGGCCCGCAATCCTCCACCAGTGCGTTGATCGGGTTTTCCAGCAGACGAATGATATTTAACAAGTATTCGCGAACGTCGGCTAGAAAAGATGGTTTGGTTATTGCACTAGTGGCTATTTCTTCATCTGCGTCCAGGTACTTGCCGATGTCGAAGGAGAACAAATCGGCTAAGGATTGCAGGTTGACATCAGTAAAGGAGTCAGTAGCGAGTTAAAATAAAGTATGGTTGTGAAGAAATTACCTGAGGCAGGGAAGGGGCAGCTTGAGGAGTGACATCGGCATCAGATGGTTGAGTAGGTTGTTCTTCAGGATGGCCGATGTCTGGCGCTGAAGTAGGAGCGGTCTCAATATCAGCTTCAGGGCTAGGTGCTAGAATTGGAATAGCTGCAGAAGTCATCGGCTTGATGCTTGCAGGGATGTCAGTAGAAGGTTGAGGTTCGGGAGCCGATGACTCAAGCTGAAAATAAGATCGATAATGTGAAGATGGGAAATAGATGATAATATCAAGAATTAAGCACATACCTGCGGAGATGAAGGGGCCGATGTTGTTTCAACAGCAGGAGGCGCCACGATCACGACATCAGCACTGATTTTCTGTTTCTTTTGAGGGGGGTGAGATGCCAGCTTCTTGCGTTTTGGTCCTGTCGGCCGTGGCGTCCGGAGAAGAGCCGATGGAGGGGGAGCACCATGCCCTTGGTGTGGGTTGGCCGATGGTGGTTGGTATATAATCGGCCGGCCACTGGTGCTTGTTGTCGGTGGCTCCACATCAACAGCCTACAAGATAGGATTGTAAGAGATGATCGGAAAGTGATTCAAAGATAGTGGAATATTACCTCTTCATCGGATTCGACGTAGTTGGAGTTGAGGCGAGAATAGTAATGGATGGCCGATGAGTTGAATAGGTGTTTCCTCCATTCTGACCACCATTGGGAAAAAAGCTTGGTATTGGCAGTGCATACCTCCACATCGGTGGCAGTGCCCAGAGATAGGGATTCTGTTAGTATCCATATTCTGTCATACTCTAAAGCACTGTTTACATTGCCCCGGGCCTAGAGTTTGTCGATGAAGAACAAGCCGATGGGGAGTTGACCGAGGCCAAGCTGGCGGGAGCCGACCGTTGGGTGATAGAATTCATATGATGGTTGTGACCGGCCCTGAGAGAAGCCAGTTGGTAGAAGACGGGGAGTAATGGCCGATAGAAATATGGTCTTTGATTTGTCATCGGCCAGAACATCAAGTGGATTGAAGTTGGAGGGCATCTCAAATGATGATGCATCATCATATGCAAACCACAGTGTGGCATCCCTGGTGAAGCCATAATAAAGACCTTTGAACCATTGGCTAAGGCTGATAGGAGTCATCCTGCAGCTAGGGAGGGCCGATGCAGCTTCACCAAAAGAGATGCATCGGCGATAGATGGATTCCTGTTCCTCTTGATGATCGGCTGGGAAAGTTTGATTAAGCAAGGTGGTCTCAGGAATTGCTTGATGTGTACACATGTTGAGCCATAACTGCAAAACCACCAAGGACCCGATATGGCCGACTGGCTGACCGGCCGATAGCTTGATTACCACCTGATGCAGCAGCTGATAAGTGGCGCCAAGAAGATATTGCCCCAAGGGAACTTGTTTCTGATCGGCTAAACATTCTGCCAAACATTACATATTGGTTGTTGGGCCAAGTGTTGCACCGCCGAAAACGAACCATTCTAACCACAGATTCAGGAAAGCGACGTGTTCCCGATCATCGACTGGTCCAGTCCCTTTGTTATGGATTGATATGTACTTGGACCAACCACCAATGTTCTTTGCTTGAAGCCGATGAGTAGGCTTAAATTGGAGGTTGAGGGGATTGATGTAACTCGTTGTGTTGAGGCAGGTAAGCATGGTTACATCTATCAAAGTTGGGGTCATCGCCATGTCTAAATAAGTAGGCGTTGAGGGCGTCTGACAGAAATACGAGGCGATGTGAGCAGAGGTTCGTTCTTCTCCATCTTGGCCAGGGAGAGATTGATGCAGTGGCCGATGTCTGCTTCGTCCCAGAGAGTTTTCTTTGCGCCGATCTCTGATGTACAGTTCTCCACCGGGAAGTTTTGCTCGCCATGATCTGAAGCTGTTGGTCCAATCGCTGGCTAGCATGGCTGAGTTCTTGAAAGGGATGCGTTGAGTTTCGGCGATGATGAAATCTGTAGGGTCTTCATTACCCATCGGGCTGTGGTAGAAAAAATTTGGATAATCGGCAGCCGGGATTAAAATCTGGTTTTTAAGGTCCTACAGTGAACAAGAACATGAAGAACAGATGAAGATTGCGGCAGATTCAATCTAAGTTACAAGGCAGAGAGAGCGATTAGACAAGAAGATTACCTCTGGGACGGCGACTGCTGAAGCCATCGCGGAAGAAGAAGATGAGAGAAGATCGGAGCTTGAAGAAGAAGACCATAGCGGTTCGCCTAGGTTCGCCGGAGTTCGTCGAGGTCTCGGAAGAAGTGGAAAGGGCTCTGGTGATGTGAAAGCATAAAGAAAGGAGGCTAGGAAAGCGAAGCGGTTTATAGAGGAATGATGACCAGGCGGGAATCGAGGCCATTGGCACTGTTTCAAACATTTAAGGAAAGTGGGCTACCTTGGGCCGCCTCGGTATGATAGGAATCTGAAAGCCCAAATGAGAATTTCGAAGTTTTATGGAAAAAGCTCCGAAATTGGGGGGCATGTGTTAACGCCAAAATTTGGTACAGATCCTTATTGGGTTCGGTTAAGGAAAAGATCACAATCAACTGGCGGGAATTAATCCAGAAGAAGCCGAATTCGGGAAGGAATCGTGAAGACCATGGGGAGGCAGTTAATATCTTATCTATAGATTAGGTAGAAACGATGATTTTTAGGAAACCTGATCTCGTGTTCGATCAGGGCTTGTTAATTTTCCTTTTATAGTTAGGAAATTCCTGTTTCGTGTCCGATCAGGATTGTATCAACTCGAGGTATAAATACGTATGCCTGGGGACCTTGTAAAGATCATCAAACAGATCAATACAAACTTCGACGCATCGCCACCCTTTTCAACGGGTTCTTGCTTCTCAAGCTGGGCTGCATCGGTTAAGTTCGACCTCCTGCAAAAGGGTAAGTCTCGTTACCCCAACTACCGTATCGGCTAGGACTTCCTAGTAGTTAGGTCTGATATTCTTAGTCAGCCTACGGTAGTGGCTTACCACGATATATCTGTTTTGTCTACGGCTGCATCAGTTAGGTTTGACCTCATAGACCGAGTAGATATATCACATCACGCGTGCATAGATTTATCGGCTTACTGGGTGTAACTTATCATCAGTTTGTGCTGCATCGGTTAGGTCCGACCTACTAAACTGCGTGATAAGTTATTCCTGCTAGGTTGATCGGTTTTATGCAAGCGTTTTATCGGGATGTATAGCCGATAAGTTATCATATATCACATCACGATTGCATCAGATCTATCGGCTCATCGAGGTTCTTTTATCGTTATCAATCTGTGCTGCATCAATTAAGTTTGAACTACTAGATTGCTAATGATAGATTTATCCTTGTTAAGCCGATGGGTGTCCATGCAATGTTCTATCGGAGTGCCTAGCCGATAGGTTATCTTTCATTAGTTAAAGTCGATTGCATTGTTCGACACATTTTTGGCAAAGCTCACCGTCATCCGACTTTCCAGTCGATCACATTATATCAGTAATCGACTAGTTTATTTATTTATATTGTTATTGGTTCCTTAGCCACATGGTTTATTTATTTTATCCATCTATGCCATCATCGGCTTCCAGTCGATGTATAAGTGCTCTAGTCCATATCGGCAATCGGCCGATGAGACGAGTCAATTCGGCTTTCAGCGATTGGCTCATTGATCTAATATTTTCTATCTCTTGTCAATTGCAGGGTCAAATTGACTGGCACGCCTACGAACCTCAAATTTTAGAACCTGCACTGGAGTTAAGCAAATCTCCCAGGCCTTCGCAGTGTCTTAAGGCACGAACAGATCATCGGCTCGTTCCGACGCTGCTGGTGATTTTCGGCGTCAACATATGCGATAGCGCGGCTGCGTACGAAGTGGAGCTGGGGATCTGCTGTGCTATGCGGCGACGTACGTGCTCTTGTGACGGGTGCACAAGACGGATCCGGGTGCGATTATCGTCGGTTGCCTCTCCTTCTGCAGCTATGGGCGCCGAGCGGTTCACGATAGGCCACCTCTGATTCAGCACTCTCCTACGGGGCGGCCTTGGAGGCTTGTATGGGTAGTTGCCCAAGGACCGTTCGACTATGGGGACGGTATGGTATCGCCGTGAGGTACGTAACGTGAAATTCTATGTTTACCACTTATGCGCAAACACTGACGTGTTCCCCTATCCTATTTTGCAGCGTTGTTATGCCCACACATAGGTTAGAAGGGCCTACTCCGACTTCGTTATGGAGTTCGGTCGCCTGCTGCCCAGCGACGTCGTCTGGGAATCGTATAGTCCATAGGCCATCGTGGCTTGTGCACTGCTCGGACTCTCGACTCTTTGCACGCGCGACAGGCATACGGATGACGATAGTGCGTTGGTGTTCAACATCTTCGTCAAGCCCACTGTCCGCGAGCGCATGATGCAACAGTTCGGCCTACGTCAGCACTTCCCTGTGCCCGTGGAGATGGTTGTGCCGCGCGACGTGCACCGGTTAGTATAGCTGCGATCTTTGTTGAGTACTACAACTCTTTAATGAAATCTAATGCACTCTCTGCAAATAGGTATAATCGTAGGGGTCAGGCAGGCGGCACTTAGTGGTATCCCCGACTGTAAAGGTACGTGGACGACTAGTTGTTGGCGACGGAGGAGGTCATTGATGAGGTACGTCCACACTGAGGAACCTACTAGCATACTCAGGTGGTACAGCCACGTACCCGCAATGCGTGACGTTCACCCAAATGATCCACAGCACATGTCACGCTGTGATGACACATTCCTAGACACCTTGACCAGGACTATTTTCGCGCGGTAAGTCACATTCTCTTTGTACTTTGCTATTCCCTTTGTAGGTGTCCACGGTTCTAACACATATTCACGTCACATTTGAAATAGGCCGACGCAGCATGACAGGTTCAGGCTGATGTGGACGCGGCGTTCTGACGGTTGGACGTTGGGATCGTGCTGACTGCGGAGGAGCAGAGGATGACTTTCGGGAGAATCTATCAGTCGATGCACACATTGATTCGTGCGCTTACTTGTCGTATGGCCGACATGGTACCTCCGTAGCTGTACCTCCATAGCAGTATCTCCCGCTGTACGTCAGCACAAGCACGGCCGCAGGAGCAGGAGTACACCAGCACGGTTCAGTAGCCAGCTGGCCCCTCCAGAGGTAAATTCTGCTAACCATCGGTTCATAACATGTTTCCTTCTACGACATACACCGTTTTACATCAATATGCTTCCGTGCAGCTTTCGCTACACCATACTTACATCCCTCCGGAGCTAGCACGTCCACGCAGGGAGTGTACCACACACGACCGCATGCGCAGCAGGACATGAGCAGTGCAATCCGGGGCCACACACAGGTCCTACAGGTTAGATCAAAGGTTACTTTTGCCTTGCAAAATTCTGGTTTGTAATTATCAACAATTTTGTGCATAGGGTTCCACTCTATAGCATCGGGGATGTTTGCTGGCGCTGGGTCCTCCGCGCAGGGCGCACGCAGAAGCGGTTAGGCACCGGATCCTTTCGAGGGCGACGACTTGGAGGACTTGGAGGACGAGGAGATCCATGAGGTACTAGGTTTCTCGCAGCTCGAAGGAGCACCGCCACCACAGACACAGGACCCACCAGCTGCCACACCCATGCAGGCGGGCCGTGCTGGCGAGCCATACCAGCAGACCGCCTGACGTACTCACAGGGCCAGGTGAGAGCACAGGGTAGGAAACGAAGAGGTCTAGAGTTACGGCAGGGGCGTAGTATGTTGTACCAGTAGTAGTTAGCCTGTTGTACGTCATGTTTTATTAATCCTACATTTACTCGAGAAATCTCGTTGCTTCGTTTATGCTCGTCGATCAAACAATGTACTCCTCACGGTCTACGTTTGCAACGAAACATATCAAAAACCATGAATTTTCGAGTTTCAACTTCATGGCGAAATTAGATTCCGAGCAATGACAATCAAGCACACGTTAATTGCTTACGAATCTAATGAAATTATCATCCACGAGTACAAACGCACATGAACGTTTCTAGTTATCGTTATTACATGCCTTAGGGTATTTCAAACGGATATCCAACTAGATATGTAACTACTATGTGCAGCGTGGGTACTTCCCCTTCCACGCCTTCGGCCCAGCTTCCTTTCACGTAGTGCCCTCTCTGTTAACGCTAAAATTTGGTAAGGCCTGTATTTAGATTCGGTCAAAGGAGAAATTGCAGTCAACTGATGGAGAACAGACCGGAATCGGGAAGGAGCCATGAAGACCGTTATTTGGCAATTATTTACTGTACATATTAATTAGGCAGATATTTATCTTTAGGAAACATGACCTCGTGTCCGGTCAGGATTAGTTAGCGTTTTCTATTATGGATAGGAAATTGTATACCGTGTCCTATAAGGACTCATGTATCTCGGGGTATACATACGTATGCCCGGGGACCTTGTAAATAATGACAACGATCATACAAATTTCGGCGCATCGCACCCCTTCGACGGGATCCTGCTTCTCGAGCCGGGCTGCATCGGTTAGGTCCGAATCCTGCGAGAGGGTAAGTCTCGTCACCCCGGTACCTATCGGCTAGGACTTCTCGGTTAGGTCCAATATTCTAGTCGGTTTATGGTAGTCGGCTTACCACGATATATTTACTTTATCTATGGCTGCATCAGTTCAGTTTGACCTCATAGATTGATTAGGTATATCACATCACGCGTGCATAGATCGTATCGGCTTACTGGGAGCGATTTATCATCAGTTCGTGCTGCATCGGTTAGGTCTGACCTACTGAACTGCTAGTGATAAGTCGGTCCTGCTAGGCCGATGCTTTGTGTGCAGGCGTCTTATCGGAGTGCATAGCCGGTAAGTTATCTTCATCACGATCGCATTATATCTATCGGCCATTGAAGTATTGCTATCATTGTTGGTCTGTGTGCAACGGTTGGGTCGATCTACTAGACTGACGATAATAGTTTACTCTTGATGAGCCGATGGTGTTTGTGCGATGGTGTTATCGGAGTGCTTAGCGATAAGTTATCTGTTAAAGCCGACTACATTTATTCATTGTCTTATTTATACTCGCTCTGTTCAGTAGTCGGCTGGCTCATCAATTATTTATCATTTATGTTATTGCATGCTTATTATATATTCTTGCCTGTATTATTGTTAAATCGGCTAAGGACTAGCGATGGTTTATTCTGCCGATCCAAGTAAAGTAAGCAGGTTCCGGGCACGACCCAGGTGAGGGCCGGGCACGAGCTTAGGTAAAGGACCAGTGTACAGGCCCGGACAGCGGATGAAGACCCGGGAGCCGATTAGCAAGGGCCCGGGCACAAGCATATCTTCGGCAACCCAGTAAAACTAAATTATGATCGGCTAGGATTTATTTGATTTATTTACTTATGCATTATACTGTTTATTTTACAAGTTTACAGCCGGTTTTGAGTATCTTTGATGATCGGCTAGCACGATACTGGTGTATTATTACGCTATTGCTCTTTTGCACCATCGGCTCTAAGCCGATGTATAAGTGCTACAAGTGCGTATCGGCCATCGGCCGATGAGATGAGTCCAAGCCGGCTCTAGCCGATTGGCTCGCGAATTTAACATTTCTTTCTCCTTGTCAATTACAGGGTCAATTGACTGGCACGCTACGAACCTCAAGACTTTAGGACTGCATTGGAGTTAAGCAGATCTCCAGGCTTCGCGTGTCACAGACACCGGACGAGACCAGCGGGTTTCGGGTCAACATGCTTTTTGGCACGCCTGGTGGGACACGAAGTTTCAACCCAAAGTTTCAACGCAAAGTTTAACAATCAAACTGCAACATGGCTGGGAAAGGGATCAAGACAGACAATGTAATACCAGTCACCATGGAGATCTAACTGAAGAACAAAAACAGCAAGTTGAACAGACCATGACAAATTTCCAGAAGCTGTGCCTAGAATCTTCAGTATGACAAGGCAAGGGCCGATTCAGAAGTCTCAGTTTCCGAAACCAGTACTGGTAGGAGAATCGAGCCGCACACAACCGAGAGTCACCAATCAGCCTTTGCAGGAGATGGTTAATGAGGTTGTTCACCATGCGCTCATCAATCAGTCAGGAGTCTTGGTAAACACACTGCATAATCTCATCAAGAAGACTGTTGATGGATCAATTGCAAGAACCAACTCGGGGTCCTGTTTTTCTCCGCCAAAGATGGATCAAATCAAGTTAACTACAACATCAGTAGAGATGTACCAGCACACTTGTTCACACAGAACCAGGCTGGGGGGCAACAGGATATTCCTGCTGGATATCACCGGTCTATTTACTATGGAGGATATCAGCAGAATTGTCCAGCAGGCGGAGCCGATCCGGGTACTTACCAAAGGGAATATCACAGACAGAATCGGCCACCAACCCCGCCGATACAGTATCAGCAGTATCAACAGGAGAATGTAAGAGAAGAAGACTTGTCGGCACGGGTTGAAGAGATAGTAAGGGAGCAATTCGGGATCAAGCCCAAGGAACAAGCATTCATGTATCGGCACCCATATCCTGAGTGGTTTGATAGGGTTCCGTTACAACCGATACCGGGTCCCGGATTTTCTAAGTTTCAGGGCAGGACAACACGTCTACAGTAGAATATGTTAGCCGATTCTGGCACAGTGCGGGGAGGCATCGCTGAAGAGGCCCTGAGGGTTAGGTTTTTTCCCTATCACTATCTGGATCGGCTTTTACATGGTTCCTCATTACCGCCGAATTCTGTTCGGGGGTGGGCGATTAGAGAAGCAGTTTCACAAATATTCTTTGCTGGAATTCACGAGTTGAGACTGTCTGATTTGACATCGGTTAAGCAACGACCAGATAAACAGTACCGGAATATGTTCAGCGATTTCGGGATATCAGAAACCGATGTTATAGTTTGAACCTGAGTGATGGGCATCTGGCGATCTGGCTTTCCAGGGTCTGCTGGCGCGATTAAGGAGAGGTTTTCTTCACAAGAGTTTAAATCCCTGTCGCACCTGGTACAGAAGGTATCGGCTCATGAAAGCAATTTCAAGAGGCGAAAAAGGACAAGTACCAGAGGAGGGTTGCTCAGGTTCAGGTATATTCAACGGACTCAGATGATGAGGAATCCGATGCTGAAGTTGGATTGGCGGAGTGGGCTAGGAACAAGAAGTCAGTATCATGCCGTGGGTCAAAGATATCGGCAAGGAGGAACGGTATGATTTTGATGTTAGTAAAGCCGATAAAATCTTTGACTTGTTGTTACAGGAGAGCAAATACAATTGCCCGCCAAACCAGTGATTCCATCAACCGAAGAACTAAAGAAGAAGAAATATTGCAAGTGGCACATGCGATATCGCACCATACTAACGAGTGCAAGGTTTTTCGGCAACAAATTCAGTTGGCTGTTGAGCAAGGACGAATCAAGTTTGAAGACAAGAAGCCAATGAAGATAGATGGACACCCGTTCCCCGTAAACATGGTCTATGCGGGGTCATCATCAAGGGATCAGGCCGATGGAGCAAGACATCAAAAGTACAAGTCAAGGATTACTTCATCGGACATGATAGAAAAATATTCAAGATATGAAGAGCAGAGGGATGAACCAGAACAATATAATCCGCACTGGGACTGCCCATTCTTCCGGTTCTGCTGGGATCAAGGGATGAGACTGCCATCAGTTGAAAATTGCCCCGAGTGTAGCAGTGTAGTAAATCGCCGTGATCAGCAGCAGAGGTTTTCACAAGATCGGCCGTTTGGGAAAAGAACATCGGTTTATAGCCGACTAGGGCCGATCCATGAAGAGTTCTTTGAAGAGGATGAAGAAGAAGCACATCGGAAACAGGTCCAGAATCCTCAGTGGTGTCCTAGCGGCATATTCACGAAGAATCAGAAGAGAAGAGCACAGCGGTTACGACACCGAGAGCAAAAGGAAGAGCAGCGCCAGGATCAGGAGGAAGCCGATCATCATCCCAAGAGGACCAAACAAGTTTGGCGAGTAAGGAGGAAGGACGATGAAGATGCATCAGCTCCGGTGGACATGGTTTTCTTTCTGCCCAGGGAGTATAAAGCGCTTTCATCAGATGAAGAAGGCGATGAGGAGGTTTTCGCTCAACTGACATTACAATCTGATCAAGCCATATTTGATAAACCTGAGGAGTCAGAGCATCGGCACCTAAAGCCGTTATACATCAAGGGTTACGTGAATGGGAAGCCGATGACAAAGATGTTGGTTGATGGAGGGGCCGCGGTTAATCTCATGCCTCATGCCACATTCCGGAAGTTGGGGAAGACTGCCAAAGATCTGATCAAGACAAATATGGTGCTAAAAAACTTCGGTGGGAATTCATCAGAAGCAAAAGGCGTATTAAACGTGGAGTTGGCAGTAGGGAGTAAGACATTACCTACCACGTTTTTCGTCATTGACGGGAAAGGATCATATAGTTTACTTCTCGGCAGGGACTGGATTCACGCGAACTGTTGCGTGCCTTCGACAATGCATCAATGTCTGATACAGTGGCAGGGAGATCAAGTCGAGGTAGTGCTAGCAGATCGGTCAACCAATGTTGCCATGACCGATCTACCAATCTGGGAAGCTGATGGTGTTGACTGCCTATCCGAAAAAATGTGGGAAGGAGATTACCTTGAGGTCACTAGCCAGGGGATACAGCCGATCTAGCAAGTCGGCTCCGAATTGTTACTCTGATGGGATCTATTGAAGACTTCGAGGGGAAGTTGGGGCAAGGATTTACGTCGGCTGATGATTTGGAAGAGATCGATATTGGACCGGGAGATAGACCAAGGCCGACGTATATAAGCAAAAAAATTAAGTCCTGAACTACGAGAGGAATTGATAGCACTGCTGAAGGAGCATGGGATTGTTTTGCCTGGGAGTACCACGAGATGCCAGGATTAAGCCAATCGATTGTTGAACATCGGCTGCCTATTAAACCAGGGTATCGGCCATTCAAGTAGGCTCCAAGGAGGTTCAAGGCAGAATTATATGAGCCGATCAAGGCGGAGATCATGAGGTTATATGATGCCAAATTCATAAGACCATGCCGATACGCTGAGTGGGTTTCTAATATCGTCCCGGTGGAGAAGAAAAATGGGAAATTGAGGATATATATTGATTTCTGGGATCTAAATAAAGCTACCCCTAAGGATGAATACCAATGCGATAGCGGATTGTTGGTGGATGCGGCCTCAGGTCACAAGATTATCAGCTTCATGGACGGCAATGCAGGATACAATCAGATTTTTATGGCCGAAGAAGACATACACAAGACTGCGTTTCGGTGTCCTAGAGCTATCGGCTTGTATGAGTGGGTAGTAATGACTTTTGGATTAAAGAGTGCCGGTGCAACGTATCAAAGGGCGATGAATTATATATTTCATGATCTCATCGGCTTGTGGGTAGAAATCTACATTGATGATGTGGTGGTTAAGTCTAAAAGTGAGGAAAGCCATATAGCGATTTACGAAGAGTGCTGGAGAGGGCAAGAAATATGGACTGAGGATGAATCCCAATAAGTGCGCTTTCGGTGTGTCGGCTGGGCAGTTTTTTGGGCTTTATGGTGCATGAGCGAGGGATTGAGTTAGTCAGCGAAGCATCAGAGCTATTAAGACTACAGAACACCAAGCAATAAGACAGAGCTGCAATCATTGATCGGCAAGATTAATTTTGTAAGAAGATTTATATCAAATTTTATCAGGGAAAATTGAGTCTTTTACTCCATTGTTAAAGTTGAAGCCGATCAAGAATTTGTGTGGGGGGCAGCACAGCAGAAGGCGTTCGACGAGATAAAGAACTATCTGAGTTCCCACCTATTTTAATTCCGCCGCAGAGAGGAGTGCCGTTCAGGTTATATTTTATCGGCCGATGAGAAGTCCATCGGATCCGTTTTGGTACAAGAGTTTGAGGGAAGGAGCGAGTTGTGTTTTATCTGAGCAGAAGGCTTTTGGATGCTGAAACGAGATATCCTGCGGTGGAGAAATTATGCTTGTGTTTATATTTTCGTGTACAAAGTTAAGGCATTATATCCTATCGGCTGAGTGTACAGTAGTTTGCCAGGCCGATGTGGTCAAATATATGTTGTCGGCTCCAGTCTTGAAAGGACGAGTTGGCAAGTGGGTTTTTGCTTTGACGGAGTTCGACTTGAGGTATGAATCGGCTAAGGCGGTTAAGGGACAGGCAGTGGCCGATTTTATTGTGGCAACACAGAGGGGCTCACAAAGACTATGTAGAGCGATCCATGGACTTTGTTTTTCGATGGTTTCGGTTTGCAAGCATGGATTGGTATGGTTTAGTGATCATATCGCCTCGGGGGCAAGTTTTGAGTTTGCTTTTACAATTAAGCCTTATCGGACTAACAATCAAGCAGAATAGAGGCGGTGTTAAAAGGACTTCACTCTTAAAGGAGATCGGAGCCGATGTCATAGAGATAATTGGCGATTCTTTGTTGGTGGTCAAACAGTTGTCTGGAGAATATGAGTGCAGGGATGATGTTTTGAGGTCATATTATGAGGAGTGCATGGATTTGTTAAGAGATTTCAAGATAGTATCAATAGATCATATTCCAGGGAGCAGAATTTAGAGCCAATGATCTTGCACAGATTGCTTCAGGGTATCGGCTGAATAGGCAAGTTGAGGTTGAGATAGCCGATATTGACATCCAGAACAAGGCCGATGATGGAGACAGGAGTTAGTTGATTACTTGCAAAATCCATCGCAATCGGTTTCCAGGAAAATTCGGTATAAAGCTACTAAATATGTGCTGCTTGATGGGGAGTTGTATTATCGGACTTTTGAGGGAGTTCTGCTTAAGTGCCTGAATTTGGAAGAAGCCAAAGTGGTTGTCGATGTTTTACACCGACAGTAAATATATGGGGCTACTCGGCGGATGGAAACTCGGTGGATTGCAAAGGAACACAAGGAAATTTTATACTGGTTCAGGCCCTCGATGTGAGGTAATACCCTACGTCCAGTTTGTATGTATTCCTTTGAGGATATACGGTGGTAGTTCTGATGAACTGTATGGCCGTGTGCTTCTATGAGCTCTTCTCTGCCTCATGGGGCGCCCTGCCTCCTTATATACTGGGGGACAGGTTACAAGGTAGGAGTCCCCATCGAATTACGACTAGGAGATCTCCCCTTAGAGATATAACGTACCCGACTAGGACTGTATATTCCTTTCTATACAGGTGAAGTTGCCGATCTAGCTATATCTCTAATTACAAGGCTAGGGCCCATCCTCTATCCGAGTGGCCCATATGCTTGTCATGAGGTACCCGGGGCCCATGGCACCCACAGTGGTTATGTGCGAGGTGCATGAAGGCGTCTGTGGGACTCATCAGTCGGCTCATAAGATGAAGTGGTTGCTGAGAAGAGTAGGGTATTTTTGGCCGACAATGCTGGAGGATTGTTTTAGGTATTATAAAGGGTGTCAGGATTTGCAGAAATTTGGAAATATACAGCGAGCGCAGCATCGGCTATGAATCCTATCATCAAACCATGGCCGTTCAGAGGTTGGGGATTGACATGATCGGCCAGGTTTTTCCTCCATCAAGTAAAGGGCATAAGTTCATATTGGCGGCAACAGATTATTTTACCAAGTGGGTAGAGCGGTTCCTTTAAAGAAAGTTAGTCCAAGGAAGCAATCGAGTTTGTGAAGGAGCATATCATTTATCGGTTTGGGATTCTCAGACGATAACTATGATCAGGGGTCTATCTTCGTGTCTGATGAGTTTCAGCAGTTTGCTGCCAGTATGGGGATTAAGTTATTGAATTCATCGCCTTATTATGCTCAGGCCAATGGACAGGCGGAAGCTTCTAATAAGAGTCTGATCAAGTTAATTAAGCGGAAGATTGATGAGCAGCCGAGGCGATGGCATACTACATTAGCTGATTCACTATGGGCCTATCGGATGGCATGTCATGGATCTACTCGGGTGCCGCCGTATCAGTTAGTATATGGACATGAGGCGGTTTTACTGTGGGAAACTAACATCGGCTCGAGAAGAATTTCTTTGCAGAATCAGTTGACAGCCGATGATTATTATAACTTAATGACAGATGAACTTGAAGATTTAGCTCAGTATCGGTTGAGGGCGTTGGAGAGGATCAAGGAAAATAAGGCTAAGGCAGCTCGGCATTACAACAAAAGGGTGGTGAATAAGTCGTTTGCCGAGGGAGATCTCGTGTGGAAGTTGATTTTGCCGGTCGGGTCCAGAGATAATAGGTTTGGAAATGGTCGCTAATGGGAGGGCCTATCTGGATTAATCGCTGTGTGCCTGGTATGCTATGTGTTAGAAGATCTTGATGGGACGAGTTTGCTAAAGCGCTTAACAGAAAATATCTCAAGAAATACTACCCTAGCGTGTGGATCGATTCTTGAATCGGTTGAGTATAGCCGATTTCTAAAGCAATTCGGAAAGCCGATGTTTTTCTACATCGCTTAAAGACAGCCGATGTCAATCGATATCGCCTTTAGATTAAACAAGCAGAAATATTATCAAGGTTGAAAGGGATAAGTAGCAGAGCCGATCGGATTATATGACAGCAGAAGGGTGATCGGCATGTTCCAGAAAATAGTCAGCTATGAAGGTTTAAGATTTACAAGAATTTTTGGATCACTTCAATTGCGTGCAGGTGGATCTGATCAATCTCATTGATAGCACGGATGTCATCTTCATTGGAGCCCGGGATGGTCTTCAGGTTCTTACGCCGATGAATGACTTGACGCACTGTCGCTGCAACCTTGGCCTCTTGATCTTGGATGGCTTGCGGTAGGCGATTAGTTGGGATTCTGTTGCTATAAGATCCTTACGACTCTTTCAAGTTCTATCAGCAATCGCCTCCTTCTTCTTCAGCTGGTCTAACTTAGGTTGGAGCTCTTGGGGGGCAGCAGCCATGTCATCAAGCTTTTTCTTCTCTGCTTGGGCTAATAGCCGATCGGCTTGGATGTCTTCGGTAGTCTTCTGTTGGTCAGCGCGGTCGGCTATGCGTTGTCTAAGCTTGATGAGTTTAAACCTATGGGATTCCAGATATGCTGCGGGAGTTAGCGCATCGACAAGTTCTTCGGGCAGATGGTGTTCAATTTCTGCGAATCTTGCCGGATTGGCCGCAATCTTCCGCAGCGCAGTCGATTGGGTTTTCCAGCCGACTGAGGATGCTCGTCAGATATTCGCGTACGTCGGCTGGGAAGGATGGTTTCGTTGTTGCGCTGGTGGCTGTGGATTCTTCTACTTCTAGATACTTGCCGATGTCAAAGGAGAACAGATCGGCTAAGGACTGCAAAATTGGCATCGGTAAAGGATCAGTAAAAAAGTTAAGAGCGGAGTATGGACATAAAGAGTTACTGAGGAGCGGACATCGGTAGCTTGCGCGACATCGGCTTCAGGGGGATGAATAGGTTGTTCTCTGGAGGGGCCGATGTCAGCTGATGGAATAGGGGCAGTCTCATTGACAGCTGGAGGACTTGGTGCCAAGAGTGGGGCAGCTGAGGAGGCCATACGGCTCAGTATTGGGGGGACGTTGGAAGAAGGTTGAAGATCTGGAGCTGATGACTTGAGCTGAAGATGGAGCTGGTGAGATAAATGAAAAGGCGGGTAATAATGATGATAAGACTTGGCGCATACCTGAGGAGATGAGGGAGCCGATGTGGTCTGGGAGAGAAGATGGCGTCGTGGCAACAATATCAGCATCGGTTTTCTGTTTCTTCAGGGAGGGGCGATGTGCTACTTTTTCCTTTTTGGTCGTGGCCGAGGCGCCTTGAGGAGAGCCGATGGGGATGGAGCGTCGCGCCCTAAGTTTGGGGTGGCGATGAGGGTGATACAGATCGGCGACCACTGTTGCTTCTTGATGGGGGCTCGACGCTAGCAGCCTGCAAAGTAGGGGTTAAGATGATTGGAGATGATGGTTAAAGCTTGTGGGTATTACTCTTCATCGGATTCGACGTACTCAGTGTCAAGACGAGAGCAGTAAAGGTGGGCGCTAAGCTGAACAAGTGTTTCTTCCATTCTGCCACCATCGGACAAAGCTTGGTGTTGGCAGTGCAGATGTACACCTCGGTGGCGGCGCCTAGCGGGAGGGAATCTGGTCAAAGTCGCAGCCGATCATATTCCAAGGCGCTGCTGACCGTGCCTCGGGCTTGAAGTTTGTTGATGAAGAAGAGGCCGATGGGAAGTTGCCCAGACCAAATTGGCGGAGAGCCGACTGATGGATGATAGATCATATGAAGCGTGCGATCGGCCTAGAGAGAGACCAGTTGGTACAGACAGGGGTGATGGCCGATAGGAAGATGGACTTGGATTCATCATTGTCCAGGGCTTTGAGCGGGTCAAAGTAGAAGGCATCTCAAATGATGATGCATCATTATAAGCAAACCAGAGAGTGGCCTCCCTGGTGAAGCCATATATAAACCCTTGAACATGACTAAACTTCAGCAGGGGTTATCTTGCTGCCAGAGAGAGCGATGCAGCTTCGCCATAGAGGATGCATCGGCGATAGACGGGGTCTTGATTTCTGGGTAATCGGCTGTGGAAGGATTGCTTAAGAGAGAAGTTTTCTGGGATGGCTTGGAGGTGTAAACATTGAGCCAGAGCTGTCAAATACCAAGGGCCCCCAATATGGCCGCGGGCTGGGACCGGTCATAGCTTAGTGCCACCTGATGAAGGCAGCTGGTAGTGCGCCAAGGAATAGTGCCCCCAACGAAATTTGTTTCCTATCGTCCAGCACTCTCCAGGCATTGATATTGTCGTTCGGCCAGGTTGCACCACCAAAAGACGATGCGTTCCAGCCACAAGTTCAGAAAACGACGTGGCTCCCGATCATCAACCGGTCCAGTTCCCTGTTGTGGAGAGATATATACCTGACCCAGCCGCCGATGTTTTTGTTGGAGCCGGTGAGCAGGTGAACCGGAGTTGAAAGGGTTGAGGGCCGTCGGTATCAGCGCATGAGCATGTCACATCCAGCAAATGGGGTCATCCGACCATGCCCAAAACATGAAGGCATTGAGGGCATCCGGAACCAAGTAGTATAGAGCCGATGCAAGTAGGGCTCGTTCCTTCCATATCAGCCATGGGAGAGATTAATGCCAGTGGCCGATATGTGATTCATCCCAAGTTCTCTTCACAGCCGATACTCGATGGACCAATCGCCCATCCGGGCAATCTGCTCCCATACCTGAAGCTGTGTCCATCACTGAACTAAACATAGCCGATTCTTTAAGGGAATACGTGGGTTCGGCACTGTGAAATCGGTGGATTCTTCGCTTTGCCCATTGGGCCATGATAGAAAAAGCGGGGTAACTCGGCGCCGGAACCAAGACCTCGGGCTCTAAGCATGCTACAGCAAAACAAGAACACGACGAGGAGAACAGATAACCCAGATCGGGTCGTATGGATCTGCAATTGGGGAAATAATCGGGTGAGAAGATTACCCAGGAACTGGCAGATGCCGATTTGCCATCACGAGTAGGAGAAGTTGCAGGGATTGACGGCCGGCAAAAGGTTGCAAGAATCCGTCGGATGTCGCTAGCGCTTGCGTGGGAGATTTGGAAGATGAAGCGGTGGTGCTCTGGTGAGTCAAGCATAAAAAAGCAAGGAGACCAAGCGGTTTTTTATAGAGGCTTGACAACCGAGCGGAATCGAGGCGTTGCACTGTTTCAAACATTATGGCAAGTGGCTATTCTTGGGCCCTCGGTAGGGATTAAATCTGAGGCCCACAATAGAAGAATTCGAAGCCCCTTATTGCAAGAACTCCGAAATTGGGGGCAGGTGTTTAACGCCAAAAGTTGGTAAGCCCTGTATTAGCTTCGGGTCAAAGGAGAAATGCAATCAACTGACGAGAAAAGACCGGATCGGGAAGGAGCCAGCAGACCGTTATTTGCCAATTTATTTTACTTACATATTAATTAGCAGATGTTCTATCTTTAGGAAACCTACCGCGTGCCCGTCAGGATTAGTTAGCGTTTCATATTATGAATAGGAAATGGTATACCGTGTCCTATATAGGACTCATGTAACTCGGACGGTTATATTACGTATGCCCGGGACCTTGTAAATAAATGACAACGATCAATACAAATTTCGGCGCATCGCCACCCCTTCGGACGATCCTGCTCACGAGCCGGCTGCAGTCGGTTAGTCCGAACTCCGTGGTGAGAGGGTAGTCTCGTCACCCGGCTACCTATCGGCTAGACTTCCTCGGTTAGGGTCCAATATTCTAGTCGGTTTATGGTATCGCTTACCACGAGATATTTACTTCTATCTATGGCTGCAATTTTTTTTTTTCTATCTTCAGTTGACCACATAGATTGATTACGGATACTCAACATTCACGCGCTGCATAGATCGTATCGCTTACTGGGCATTTATCATCATTCGTGCTGCATCGTTAGTCCCACCTACTGAACCTGCAGTGATAAGTCGGTACCTGCTAGGCGAGCTTTGGTGTGCAGCGTCTTATCGATGCATAGCCGGTTAAGTTATCTTCATCACGATCGCATTATATCATCGGGCCCATTGAAGTATCGCTTCATTGTTGGTCTGATGCTGGCAACGTTGGGTCCGATCTATAGACTGACGATATAGCTTTACTTCTTGATAGCCGATGGTGTGTGCGGATGTGTTAGCGGAAAGTGCTTAGCCATAAGTTATCTGTTTTAAAGCCGGACACATTTATCATTGTCTTATTTTACTACTTCGCTCTGTTCAGTGTCGTGGCTCGATTCAATTATATTATCATTATTTATTGCATACCATATGTACTATATTCTCTCGCCTGATATTGTACAATTCGGCTAAGGACTAGCCGATGGGTTGTACTTCTGCTGATCAGAGTACAAGACACGTTCCCGGCACGACCACCCAGGTCGGAGGGCTGGGCACGAGCTTAGTAGGACCAGTGTACGGGCGGGTGCGGACCGGACACGGTATGAAGACCCCGGAGCCCGATGTAAGCAGGACCCGAGGGCACATGCATATCTTCACGGCAACCCAAGAACGACTAAATTATGAATTGGCTAGAATTTATTTGATTTATTTTACTATGCATAACCTGTTATTTTACCCGTTTATAGCCGGTTTGAGTCCTT